>VDFB02286468.1:0-61632 GCA_007258455.2 Sequoia sempervirens
ATTGGTGGAATCTTCAAGAAAGTGGAATTGCATGCTTCTATAGTGCAAGCTCTTGCCCTAGTTAATATGAGATGGGGTCTATTATGTGATATGAAAACTAAATCATTAAAGAGTCTAGAGTTTTGGAGGAAGGTTTTGGGTGATTCACTTTTCTTCTCTGTTGTTAGTTTGTTAAATTCGATTCATGTTCTATTCAAAAACCCGGTCGATGGCCTCAGCTAATGTTACAAAAAATTTAGTAATGAATTGTGTGATGTGTCACGTGTCTATATTTTATTGTACAACGTAATAGTTCTTGTAATATATACTTTGTGACTAGTTTTTTGTCACAGTTAGTGGCTTTTTACATTTTGGCCATGCTGGTTATGTACTATGTACTTCAGTCTTTAGCAATAGCCACTTAAATTAAAATGTTTTTCATGGCTCCATTCTTGTAAATCCTTTTTGCTTTGGTCAATATAAAAATGTGACTTTTAAAACTAATAGTAATTATCAACATATAGTTTTGATCATAAGTGAGCGAAATTTATTGTGAGTTATTAGTGGACATTGATAATGATTAAGGTAAAACGAGACATTTAATTCTCTCTTTTCAATGTGTCGAATTACTCTACCTTTCATTTATTCTATTGAAATTCTCAATCTTTTTAAAGAAAGTTTGGTTGGGGTATTGCGGGCAGGGGCGTGGATTAATGTCATATGAATAGCCAGAGTGATTGATTGGATAGCTTTATATTGAAAATTTCATGATGTACTATAGAATCATAGATGATGATGTTAATAATCCAGTGATTTAGTGAAACAAGATTTGTAATGATTTCATATCATTTGAGTGGCACTGGCAATTTTGACAATTGATAGCTTTTCGACTTGAGGTATAGTTTGCATGTAGCTAGGCTGTTAGAGTCTAGACATCAATCAAATTAAACATTTAAATTATAACTGTTAGGCTTAAGTTACACGAATCGTCAATCGATTAAGTTGGGTTTTTGGTTTGTGTGAATCGCAATTATGACTATACCCAACCTCACACGCGACACGTGTGAGGTGTACATAGGGACCAAGCTGGTAGTGGCACTATTGGTGGCACTTTTGGCCCATAAATAAGGATAGTGAGCACAATTGAAATCATTTGTTGAATTGTCATAAGGGTTTTCATTTTTTAGGGTTAATAACTTAATAAGGATTCAGGAAGAAGATGATGCGGTATTATTGGGGATACTCTAAATTCTCTCGCCTCCAGTTATGTAGTTATAGAGTAAAAGACCAATTTAATTTAAGTTCAAAATGGGTGGAATTGGAAAGAAGTTCATTTCATTTACTTGACTTCTCAGACTGGTTTTGAACCAAGATGAGGAGCTCTGATGGAGATAAGTGCTATCCCAGTGCATGGAGGTTGCAAGTAGAAGATGGGAGCAATTTTACTACCCCTCATCTTCTGCATGACTCTAGTTCTCAAAGGGGATAAGTACATTTTGTATCTTTGCAGCTCCCGGTTCCCCAACATGGTTGGCCAGGCAAGCCCCTTGCATTTATTTTCAGACACCATGGCCTACTAGGCAAGCCCCATGCATTTATTTTTAGAGCTCATCTTCTACATGGGAGCAATTTTAAAACCCCTCATCTTCTGCATGAGTTTGGTTCTAAAAGGGGCTAAGTACATTTTGTATCTTAACAGCTCCCATTTCCCCAGTCTGATTGCCCCCCCTTTCCCCATGCATTTATTTTCAAAGATCGTGGCTAACCTAGCAAGCCCCATGTTTTTATTTTCAGAGTGCATGGTTGACCCGACAAGTGCCATTTATTTTCAGAGAAACATGTAGTACATTTACATTTTCACCGGCGGTCCAATAGAAGCTTGGAGCTTGCGCTTACATTTGTATTTGTACTATGTAATAATGTGACATTGTAATTCAGTTGTAATAAAATAAACGGTTGTGATATTAATGTGACATTGTAATTCATTTTATTAAGGCCTTTGCAACGTTAAGCTACCGTCCCCTTGGCCTTGATGTCAATCCTAGTGCATTAAATTTTAAAGCAACTCTAAAACACATGTTTATTATTTATATCATAAATTACTCAACCGTTCGATGAACATTTGATGTATGGTTGTAGTTGCATTCTGGAATGAAATGCACAGAGTGCTAGGCTTGTGAACTTAAACCTCTAAAATCACCCTATAACTATTAGATTAACAAAGATCAACGGTTTATAATTTGTTGTCAATGCAGGAGTAAATCATAAATGGCTTGTTTTAAATGTTGTCAGCCATGTACTAATTGTGTAATGTGTAGTCTGGAAGTAACACGTAGATGTTTCGGTTTCATTCACTTTAATGTTCGAAAAAACAACACTTTCTATTGCTAAGTGATTTTATTTTGAAGTTAGAGGGTCAGCATAGGGGGAGATTTTAGTCTTCAGTTTTCTCATTGCACTGCACCACCCTGTTCTAGGTTCCATAGTTCCACTTCCAACAAAGCCATTCCAGT
Organism: Sequoia sempervirens; assembly: GCA_007258455.2. NCBI lineage: Eukaryota > Viridiplantae > Streptophyta > Pinopsida > Cupressales > Cupressaceae > Sequoia > Sequoia sempervirens. The sequence continues at coordinate 2,493 of VDFB02286468.1, forward strand.
AACCCAGTTTCAAGAATCAAAATTCAGGTAAGTTAAAGAATTCCTATGGCTACGTTTCATCATTTTATGTTTCTTAAAATCTTATTTTGTCAAACTTTGAAGTTTAGGTTTAGGGTTAAGGGGCTTAAGAATTAAGAAAAATTAAGGAGGACTAATAGGGAATTCACAATTTCACTTTGTATCAACATGTCTACCACTAGTACCACTAGAGCAATGTTAGATAAAAAAATACATTATGCAAAATTGCTTAAAACCCCATGTTTCACTGATGAATACCATGATATTTATGATCCTGAAACCTATGGTAGGCATACCTCAAAACTTATATTTTCATCTCAGAATAAGGCTGCAAAGCAAATGCAAGTTAATAGTATTAGTGCACTGTGGGTATCTGGATTAGGGCGCATGATGTTACATGAGGTTTTCCCTTGCCCAAGATTTATCATGGTCTGTGCCCTAAATTATGATGATAAAAAAAGAGTAATTGTTAATAAAGATAGCAAAGAAGAATTGTTATCCATTAATGTAGAAGAAATTGGAAAAGTTTTGGGGTTTACAACCAAAGAATTTGGAAATGTCCACATTGACCTAGAAAAGCTTGTTAGTGATTATGAAGCGATGGATGAAATGGAGAAAAAATATTTCTTAAATAGAATAGTTTAGGATAGAAACAAATTGAAAGGTGATCATAAGCCTCCTTATGATTTGGATATTTTTAAACCATGGGTTTAGGATACTATTTCCATGCTAGCATTTTTCCTCGGATTGGATAGCAATTTGGAAGTGGATGAATTCCTCCATGAAATGGTGTATAATATCCATTATGGTGTTCCACATACCAAATATAATTTTATTGGGCACATTGTAGAACCCTATGCATAAACAATTTTAATGATTAAAGGAGGTTCCACCAAGACATTTAGGTTCGCTGCATTTGCACTATCTTTTCATTTAAATTTAGAGGAAATTTTCGCATCAATGCTCAGACCAACCCTCTATAGTAATATTGAGTGGAAAAGAAATGGTCTGTGATATGAATGGACCAATCGTGATAAGTATGCATGATTCTCAAAGGAACTATGGCCATTTTGTAGACTAATTTTTTGGCTCCATTGCACTAATTAAGCCACAACAACAATGCCTAGATTGTCTGTCGCGTAGAAACCGCATTCAACTAGGAAGAAATACAATTGGTTTATCATACTTAATGGAAGAATATACTGTGCTAAGATTTTATGAATAGGGAGTACAACCATACAATACATGTGACAGAAAGGGTTTTTGCTTTGGAATATGTAAGGCAGATGTAGAGTACTGATGAACTACACTACTGATCAGCAAAAGAAGACCTTATTTCCTTCTTTAACTTTTTCATGTGGAAGGATCACATTCGAGAGAAAAAAAATTAGTGTGGCACATAATCTTTTGAATTTTTTTGATTTTGATGTTATCTGTCACTGGCAGTATGATCCATGTGACACCATTAAATCAATGATTGTGCTCAATAAGAATGCTGCAAGTAGAATTCAACATCAAAGTAAACCCTTGCTTGAAAACTTGAGAAACAAGGATTCTTTGGATGAGGTCAAAATAGAAATGGAGAAAAGTGCTACTGAAAATTATATTTCTTTTGAACAATTGTTAGCAAAAATTATGGAATTGCATTGAAAGAAAATTAGGAGGTACAATATTTTTTATGAAAAAAGTCATAAACCATCTAGTAGAGTAAAAATGCTAGATTCTCTAGAGAAGGAGGTTACAGAAAAAAATTGGTCACGATAAAAAATTACTGCCTTTTGGGCTATGAGGAAGGAGCTAGGTGATCCAAGAGCTCTTGCAGAGTATGGAGATAATGAAGAAGATCGTGAGTTTAGCAAATTGTGGAATATAGAGCATCCAGATTAACAAGAAGATAAAGAAAGTGATGATGAAACTAATGATGATAGGGAAGAAGAAAGCCATGTCAATTTCAAACTTGGTTTAAGTGAGGCCACAAAAGAAGCATATACTACAGGAGCAGCCATAGCTGAAAAAATGGGTTATAAAGGTGGTCCTTTGGGGTCCCAAAGACAAGGCCCTTGGACGGTAACATATGTAGAGCATAGAAAACCAGTTGATAAATCTGGCCTTGGGGTTGGAGGAGAAAAAGTAGACCTAGGGAATACAAGTCAATTTGTTAGAGCTTCAAATCCTCATCCTCATGGTCAAAAACAATCACAACTAGGACATGCCCATGGTGGAGAGCTTAGTGCAACTGGCACTGCCTCTGGTGGTGATGGTATGGGTAGTGGTACTAGTAGTGGTCAAAATGTGCTACAACAAAAAATTATAGACAAGAGGACAACAACACAATATACCACATAAACACTAGGTGATCAAGGCATACAAAAGGGCAAAGGATTTTGACAGGTCCAAGTCACACTACTAGTGAATCCACGACAAAGGATGTTGGCCCCACAATTGTCGTTGCACCAAAAGATCAACTTGTTAATGCCCGATACAACTTCCAGAGTTAATAGATCCACGTGAGGCGGTTAGTCCATGTTGCGAATCCCGAGGGGAGTGCTAACCATCTGCCAAAAAACTCCCCCTCAACGTTACCCGAGGGGATTTGAACCCGACACCTTTGGCTCTGATACCAATTGTTGGCCCCATAGTTGTCGTTGCACCAAAAGATCGACATGTTAATGCCTAAAACAACTGTCAGAGTTAACGGATCCACAGGAGGTGGTTAGTCCATGTCATGAATCCCAAGGGGAGCGCTGACCATCTACCAACAAAGGAGTTATTTCTAGGAACTCCCCCATTGCTAGTTAGTCTGGTTGTGACATCATTAGCAACTGCAAGTACTCTTATTCCTTCACCATTCAAGCATTCCATTGTTCCTACGTCCCTAGGTTTTGATTACATTGAAGAGTTTAAAAAGAAATCATACATGAATAAAAAAGAAAAGAAGTAATTAATGGGGAGTGTGTCTTCTGTAACTTCAGAGCCTACAACAACCATAGTATTACCCACATTTGACACAAATAAATAAATCATGGAGTACACAATTAGATTATTCCCATAGTTCAAAACAAACTAGCAAATCAGATGGTTCCATCTGAATTCCAGGTGAACAATATTCAATTGGATTTTTTTGGACTTAGACATACTCACAAAATTAATGTATCAAAGAAGAACAATGAATTGGTGTACATATCATTGCTAAAGCAAGATAGAGAAAAAAGGTTGCAAACTCAAATTGAAAAGTTATAAGCAAACCTAGAAAATGAGAAAGCAAAGAGGAAAGCAGTAGATAAAAAGAGCAATGAATTAGAAAAAAGAATAAAAAAAATTGCCTCTACATCAACAAGCAAAGAGGATAAGCAGAATGAGACTATAGTGAATGAACTGAAGCAAAGGCTAGATGAGAGCAACAAGAAATATGATGAGGAAAAATCCACTTCAAAAAAATTAAGACTAAGCATTGCGAATGGAAATGCACAGTGGGAACAAAAAATGGAGAATGAGAGAAAAAGAAATGAAAGATTGGAGGAAAAGCTGATGGAAGCAAAAAATGAAATTACGTCTTGTCAAAATAAGTTATATGCATTTTGTAGAGAAACAATGAGGCATATGAAACAAAAGATCTGGGACGAAATAATGCAGAGAATTGATCATTTGTGTGACATGTTTCAGTTGATTGATGCTATTAGACAACATCATAAGAAGCTCAACAAATATTTAGTGGACAACAAAAATGTGTTGGCATTACAGAAATCTGTAAATCAAATTCAACAAACAGTCTACAAAGCCAGTGACAATGTTTTGAAATCTATCATTGAAAAGTGCTTGAGAATGTGTGAAACAAAGGAATATTTGCAATTGGTTGTAGACAAGATGAAGAAGGTGGATGAAAAGGTAAGGAACTTCACATAGCTTGGTTTTCTAGAGGCTTTGACACAAATGAGAGATTCATTGGAAAGAATGATTTAGAAAGAAGATGGAGGATGCAATGAAGATTGATTTGGGCCAGTTTCCTCGAAACTCAGATGTGGTGAACTATTTGGATTCCATCAAACCATTGCTAACCTTGAATGCAAAATTGACTGAAGAATCCAAGACAAGTTCCAATTTGAATCATGAATTGTTAACAAATCTTCAAGTCAAACATCATCAATTAGAACAAATGACAATTCCACCACTCGAACAGTGGAAGTTGCTAGAAAAGGTGTTGCAGTGATTTGATTTTTTATAATATGAGTTTCCAAGTTCGAACTCAGCTCTGTGTAGAGTTTTCTTTGACCAATATTTTGCATTTCCAATGCCTTTATGTATTCCTTCATGTGATAATCAATAAAAAAGCACAAATTCATACTTCAGTAATGTGTTGATGTTCAATTATCTGTATTATTGATTTTATCATTTGAAGAAAAAGTCTGGTAGTGGTTTCAACTACTAGATACACTTTAAACAATTGTTGATGTTCATTGTTGTATATGCTACTAATACTATTGTTAATATGTTATTAAGCATTGAGTTGAGTGATGAATCGCTAAGTACATGTTCAAGTTTTACTTTTAACACAATTAAAATATGAACTATAAGGTGAATTTAATTCCAGGCATCCATAATCTTAGTGAAATTGCATTACAATTCACACATCAATACTCAATCTCCATGACTACTTATCAGATCCACTAAACATTTATATGAATTCATGCTTTAATCAAGGTACTTTAACCGGTTCATTAAACCAGAGCCAAAATTAAAACATACATCAATGCATAATGATAAAGAAGATTAATGAAAGATCATTGATTAGATTTCATTAATAATTCATGTAAAATGTTACAGTTGGAAAGATGATAGACTCAAAATAAGGGAGCAAAACAAGCTTAGTCGCTAGTCCTTCGAGTTTTATAACCTTGTCGCAAAGTTATAAATTTTCATAACTTCTTGATTCCCCGACTTGGTTCACTTTGTTGAGTAATTGAGTTGCAAGTCTTTGTTGGTCATCTTTGTAGTCGATGGAGGATGAAAGAGTTATTTCAATATAGAAAGACAATGGTGAAGTTCATGCATATGTAACCTTTGAATTATGGTGTGTGGATTTATTCTGCTTTTGCTGAGTAGTTTGCAGATGGATTATCTATTATTGGAATTGGAATGATAGATTTTTGGTTAGTTTCATTGTTGTGGTTACTATCACTCAAAGTCACAGTTTTGGTGTTTTTCCTAACCTTAGTCGCTAGTCCTCAGAGTTTCATAACCTTTTCGCAGAGTTCTAAATTTTCATAACTTCCCGATTCCCCAACTTGGTTCACTTTGTTGAGTTGCAAGTATTTATTGGTCATCTTTGTAGTTAGTGGGTTGGCGGTTTCAAAAACTTCGAAACTTCAGACTTTGGTTCTAAGGTTCCAAGTTTCAACGACCATGTGACATTATGGACTTATCTTACCTTTTAAAGGCGTCGTCATCTGACATCTCATTGAATGTTATGTACGGACTAACCTTGAGTTGTCTTTTCAAGAATTTCAAAAAGCATGCAGGTTTAAAGGCTATCTTTTCGAGGAATGAAATTGAATGCCGCATTTAATGCACGTCCTATCAAAAAATGATGGCATAAGTGGGTGGCGAAGTTTTACTCAGACATTTATCCTGCATTCTTGTTCTTTTCCGAGGCTAGTACTTCAAAAGTGCAAACATTCTATCTCCACAAATTTGTGCTCATGCAGAGTGGAATTTAAAATGATTGGTCTGGCATTAAACACACATCTTGTTGATGACATAAGTTGATGTGGCGAAACTTTTGCTAAGTTTTTTAGCTGCATTTCCTTCTTTTGCAATCTACTTTTCTAGGTGTTTGTGTGTTTCTTTATGTGTTGGGAGTTCATGCAGTCTAGAATTGGAAATTGTTGGCTCAATGTAAGGGACACAGAGCTTGGACCTTTTAAGTTAGAAGAGTTTTGGGTGCACCTAGAGAGTGACGAGAAGTATGAGCTAGATATAAAATTGTTAGAAAGTAGGCTAGCTCACGCTGGAGGGTTTCCAAAAGTTGTGTTGAGTGTGGACCAAATAAGTGCATGTGCAAGAAGCTACATTCCAAAGACATGGGAAATTAAAGTCGTAGACGAGACTGTAATTGTAGAAATTTCTCCAGAAGCCATTTCTCGCGCACTAAGGATTCTAGAAAGGGAACCTATAGAAGACATGTCTGTCATAGTGGTAGGTGAATTTTTCAAAGAAAATGAAGACTGGTGTAAGAAATCCATGGAAAAAACCTTATTGAAGTTTGAAAGGAAAGGTAAGTTGCAACTGTCGATAAAACTCAAAAGAGTGCATTTTAAGGAAGAAATTGTAGATGTTATTGCTTTATTGCACCGCGTTGTTGGGAATGCACGAGTTGAGTTATTTGAGGATTGGATGTGTCATTTTATCTTGATAATCTATGATGGGAATATTTTCATTGACTGGGTTGAAGTTATTTGCTTCCATTTGAATGAGCAATTAATTAATTTCCATAAGACTACTACTTTTTGTATGTGTTCTTGCTTAACGTACATGTTGTAGCTAGTCAAAGGTCCTTTTGGCCTGGGTTGGATCCGCAAGGAACCCCGTCTTCTGTTATGCCTGTGTATAAACGCTTTCCTCGATTCACTAAACAATTTGGAATGGGTCATTTTTGTCGTGTTAATGATGCATTTTTAATGGAGGTTGTGAGGAATCTAGATGGAAATCCAGAAATGCGCCTTTCCCCTGAATTGATTTCTCTTGTATCAAATTTTGGGAGTTTTTATATCCAATTTGATAAGTTTTCCTATATGAGAATAGGGGGTTTTGAGAAAGCCCCATTGAAATTACCTCGGTATCCTGAAGATTTATTGATATTTTTGGAAGTTTGTTGATAAATGGCCATACTTAATATTAAGTATATGAGCATGGGGAAAAGAGGGTATGTCTTCCCATTGAAGACCCCTTCTTTTATGTGCAAAACAAACCAGGGGCCAAGGGAGTTGAAGGAGTTCTCAAGGAATATAACCTTCAGTATCTGTCTATGAGAGATAATTTTGATAGTAAGGGTTTTGTGAAGTAGAATCTCTATGGAGGGAGCTTATATTGGCATCACCCATCTATCAAAGATTTCTGGGAAGATTGTGTTGATGAGAAATTTTTTTGAGAAGAGATTATATGAGGCTAACGCTAAACCAAATACACGCATTCAGTCTGTCATTTCAGATTCTTGAAAATGTAGCTGAGGATTCAACAATCATATATCTTGGGTATGAAAAATTGTCTGATAAATCCCACCCTAGGGTTGATTGGAGCCAAATTGAAATTTCATATATGAGGGTGTGTGCTACCCCAGTGCTTAAAAGAACCCAGGACTGGTTGGATGGGAAATGGTGGCAAGTTGTTGGTCCTGTTCAAGAGCCTAAGTCATCACAGAAGAATGAACAAGGGCCTATGCAAGCATCTGGTGCAAGTGTATCATCGGGGATACCCTCTGTTAGGTCCTCTAGTGCAAATTCTCAGTTAGGAGGTGATGGTGATAGGCTAGAAGAAACAGTCAAGTTGAAGACCATTTGTGAACAAGATAGTGTGCTTTCTCCTACCCCTAAGAAGAAGACCAATCAAGAAAAACTTGTGCTTGTAGATTATAAAGCCATCTTTCAACAGATTGCTAAAGATAATATCTTTCCTCCTCTGTCTGAATTTCCCTCTTCTCCGCCTTCGGCTGATAATCCACCTATCACTCCTAACGCTCCTAAAAAAACTATTAGTGGAAATGAAGATTTTGGTCTGGTAGTAACCTCCCTAGGATGGCTGAAAAAAGTAGTGGAGAAGAAGATAAAGCATATTCCTACAATGACAGTTGGAGTGGATACAGTTGCAAAGTTACTTCAAAGCTCTTCAAAACCTAAGAAATCCAAGAGGATGTCAAGGATGGTGACTGATGCTACTTTTGGAAATTAAATGTTAGAAATTGTTGAGCCTATGAAGGATTTAAATGAAGATGAAATAACAGAGGCAGACTAAAAAGTCACACATGTTGATATGGGGCCTCCAACACTGGAAGGTGATGTGTACCATGCCAATTATTCAATCAATGTCTTGATTAAAAGAGTGAAAGAACAGAGGAAAGAAAATATAAAACTGCAATCTCAAGTCCTTGCATTGGGTAACTTTATTTCTTCCATGGCACTCCTCCTACATCTGATGAAGCCTCAAGTTCTCAAGTAGAGGGAATCAATGTGCTCACCATACAACAAATTAAAAAGAATTTGAGCTATTCTAGAGTTGCTTGTGAGGGGGTCGATAAAATAACTCAAGAGGCTATCTTCTTTCTAAATAAATTTGTGCTCTTTTACACTCGAGTTATTAACAAGAGGGAGTTAGTAACATAACTTCAGCAAGTCAGAAAAGATCAAACTAGTCTCTATGTGCTCTCTCAGGAAATGAAAGAATTGATGTCTATGGATCAAAATATATTAATTGATGAGCAAATTTTGAATAATCCTAAGGAGCTAGACCCTTCCTGGTCTGATTCATTGGAATGGAAATTGAATATATATGATAATTTGGTGAGATATTAATAAAACACTTGATCAATATTTTGAAATGTTGGGGGAAATTAAAGAAGATTGTTGTATTATGGGAGTGGAAATTACCGACGAGTTTGATGAAAGGATTCTAGATATAAAAGAGATCTCTCTGAAGTTTAGAGAGATATTCAATAAAGAAATAGTTGATCCTGCTACAGTGGCATGGGAGTCCTTCTCGAAACTCAATGGAATGCAGATCCACCTGAACTCTTGTAAATTTGGAGAAGAGAAAAGATCTGAGATGTTGGTTGAGTCTAAAATTGCTTTGGGCAAATGGAGAACCAGGTTACAGATTACTACAACACCAGAGAGCAAGGACATATTTGCAATTGTCACCAGATATCGAGATTATAGGTCCAGGATGAGGGCATAGGAAAAGGTGCTAGGACATGAAGCGGTTGGAGTTCTGGAAGATGAATCTGAAGATGAGGTGAAAAAGTGGTGCATAGTTTTTTTAGCATTTCATGATACTTTCTTTTAATTTTAGTTCTTTTAAGTTGAAGACTATTTTAATTTTTGGGTGCAGTTGTCTTCAAGAAACTGTTACCATAGACAATTTGTTTATGCTTTAAAATGGGTTTGGCCGATGCAGTTAGGATCTTTTGGGAAAAACTTTGATTTTCCTCATTAGAGAAAAAAACTCTTTTATGCTTTCAAGTTTGTTTTACAGTTATCTTTCAATATAGAAACTCGTATGGTGAATTTCATGCAGACATAATCTTTGTGTTGTGGTGTATGGAAAAGTCAAGAGTGTCTCTATATCTAAATCTTGGGAGTTCTATCTTGGGAAGTCAAGAGTGTCTCTATATCGCTTAACCTATGTAAGAGGTCAGGAGCTTTGTCTACTGTGTTGTGATGCCCGTACATCACTCCAATCAAGGATTGATATTCTGAAAGAACTCGTTGCGTTGGTCCATGTAGGGAGATCCATCTGGTATTGACATCCTTAAGAAGCTTGTTTCCTAGTGTTATTCCCTCAACAAAATTTTGAAATTCTGTGAAATGTTTGGGACTTCGACAAAAGTATGCGTGGATCTCGTGGACTAGATTTTCAACTTTTGATATTGTAGGAAACTTGCTTACAATTTTGAGTGCTAAATTAATTTTGTGGGTCATGTAGTGAATGCCAAGCATGTATGGTGCACAAGTAGTTTGTAACTTTGTGCAAACACTGGTCCTTTGACCTTGCATCACTGCAGCTCCATCAGCTCCTACACACACCAAAATTTTGGCAATTGTCAACTCATCCATACTTGCAATTTCATTCAAATATTTCTTGACTAGTTCAAATAGATTTTGCGATGTTGAATTGTCCTTCATTTTATGAACATAGAGAAGATGAGCTTAAGAGCGAACATGTCATTCTATAGTATACAAATGCATACAGAACCAAAAAGTATTGTCTACCGTAGTAACTTCATCTAAAGATAATGTAATGAAATTTGACTCTTTTAATTTCTCCTTTAAATCTTCCTTTTCTATTGCAGCAAGAAAATTTCCCCATTCCCATCCAACGTTTATTGACCAATGTGAGAAGGGATAGTGAGGAACATTCAAAAAAGATAATAAACCAAAATATTCTGGGTAGTATGTCATAGGACGCCCTCTAGACAAAATATGAAAAACAACACTCATCTGAACAGTTTTTGACATATTTGTTGCTTCCATTGCTTTTCCAAATTAAGCCTCAAGTGTACCTTTACATGCAGCAATGTTTGACATTCTTTTTTCATGCTCTTCATAATTCGTGGCATACCTAACATGAAGACATTCTTCCTTTGATTTCCATTGTACGATCGATTGTTCCTTTCTGTCTATGATTTGTTTTTTAGAAACTTTACAGATATGCTTTTCTATAGTGTCAATCTTTAGCTGCAATGTCTTGGCTCTTCCACATTTCCAACTACAAATCATACATTTGGCCAATGCTACCTTTTCAATATCGTTTGCATTGTCAATCCCCACTGGTACAATGAATGGGTACTTTGACAACCAACCAAGTTGAAAATTCCTTGTCATTTCCCACTCACGCTCCATTTTTTATTTGGTTCTTCTTTTCTTGCTACCAACATCATCATCCCCATCTAAGTCAATTATCTCATTTTGGCTAACCAGGCCTAGGGTATCCCTTGGAACATCTTTTGCGCTATTTCCATCCTCATTTGATACATTTTGATTTAACTCAATGACAATCTCAACTTGACCTTCCGGTGGCGGTGAGGTATTGTGAATGCTACCAATATTTGGTGGAAGAGTTGATGATGTAGCTCCATCTTGACCTGATGGATTAGAAGCTTTGGAAATTCCAAAGTAAGATTGTATGGTATGTCTAAGTTTTGGGTGTTTTGATGGCCTCCCAGTCTCTTCACCACCCTGACGAGCGGCAAGAGCCTTACCACCCTAAGGAGCGGAAGGAGTCTCTTCACCACCTTGAGGAGCGACAAGAGCCTTACCACCCTGAGGAGTGGCAGGAGTCTCTTCACCACCCTAAGGAGTAGCAGGAGCCTTACCCTTGCTGCTCAAGTCGCTCGACATATTTATCTCTCACTTCAAATAAAAACTGGAAAAAAATGTCTTCTTGTTTAAGAAGGACAAAGAATATAGATCCCATTCCCTACTCAATATCATCTTTAAGATTGAAGCAAGAATGGAAAAGAGATAAAGAAAACTTATTATTATAACTAATAACACTATGAAGAAATGATCGCTCACCTTTAAGTCTACGTGTCGGCTTTCACTAACTTCTGAATCGAGAAGTAGAACCTCAAAATTGAACAAAATGTGTAAGAATAAATGAAAATTTTGATTGTATTTATATCAATCCATATTTGGCGAATTCTGCGAGATTTTTAAATGGTATATTAAAAATTTTGTGAATCTCGTGTGCTTATACAACGATACATTGTAATTTTCAAGGCGAAATGTGTCCTCAAATGTAATTATTTTTAAATGTTATTAGTGAAATAGGTCCTCATAAGCAACTAGTTATAAATTTTAATTGGCGAAATGGGTCTTCACAAGCAACTATTTGTAAATTTTAATTGGTGAAATGGGTCCTGATACAATTACAATGTTGTTTTAATAGTATTGGAAAATATGTAGGTGTTTTATTACATGTTTCCGGGATTCTAGGTGAAAATATTAGTCGATCCATTTGAAACACATAGTTTGTTATGGAAAATTTGTTGCTTAAATATGCCTCATAAAAAAAATCGTTGGCGAATGGACATGCATTGGACCGATAGTTCGTAAAATACAAGCAATTTGGACACCCTATTGGGTGCGAATAATTCGCCAATTTTGACTTGGCTGATTTCTGGAATTCGCTAATTGGCGAAGATTCGTCACTAAAGTTTTCCCTGATTTTGGCTACAGTACCCCAAAAAATGCCTTACACCATATTTTGATATTGGGAGCATGGTTATAATGATCCATTGGGGATATTACCCCTCCTCCTTTATTGATTATAATGATAGGATTCATACAATTTTAAATTAGTGCTTTCTAATGGCATCATGCTGCATATTTGTAGCTTCAGGTCACCCTTTTCATTTACCTTTTATACCTCTTTTGAGATTGTTGACATTATTAAGTAGATATGTTAGTCCCTATATACAAAATTATTGATATATGTTATTCATTGGACCCTTTTTTCTTTTACAAGTTTTGAGATGAAACACGCATGGCAAGGAGTGTACCGAAGGGATATCCTTATCTATATCCTTTCATGAGTATATAAAGTAATTTACTTTTATATTGGTTGTACTCATTTACTTCAATATGTATCTTCATAGTAGTTCACATGAAAGTCAAAATAATGCCAAAATATATGTTGAAAATTGTGTACCTTTCATGTTTTCCCTTCTTTTTGGACTCACATTTGACCTAGTTATCTTTTTATGTGATAACTAAGATCCACATGGCATACTTTTACATGAAATTCAACAAATTATATAAGCCTCGACCTTTCCCAACTTCATGCATCCCAAGAACCTTTGATTTCTTGTGCCCCTACCTTAGATTGAAATTGTAGCACAAAATCAAACTTTACATGTTTAAAATTTAAAACTTAAAGTATTGGGCCCATGTTGACTCCTTCCTACTGGTCATTTCCTACTAATTTAAGTGCAAAATATTTTAAATTGTATTCTAGGGTGGTGTATAAAAAGGGAAAACCTTAATTCATTTTAAGACATCTAAAAATCAATTTAAAAACTTCTTAGAGAGCTCTATTTTATATTGTATCATGATAAGAGTGTTGTTTAGCATTACCCAACATCTAGAAGAATGCATGACTCAACATATTGCATGATTGCTTGGTGTGTCTTTAGTATTTTGTTAAATCAGCCTAGTTAGGGGTTTGATTGAGGAAAATAAAATGCTCGCTCAAGGCTCCCAAAAGATGTTAGTAAATATTTTTAGTTCTTTATTATAGATCTGAATTCTAAGGCATGGTGAACCAATTGTTAAACAATAAAACATCAAAGATCAATTTTACATGCATAGCGTTGATTTTCTAGAAATAAGCAAAAATTCTTGAGAACAACCCAATTCATATTTCATTGTTCTACTTCTAACATACACAAGAACAAAAAATATATAACTTATGTTTTAAAAATCATGATGAAAACAATAGACATCCAATTATCAACTACCAAAACCACTAAATACTTCTTTTTGATTGGTTACTTAAGAATTTTTTGCCTAGCTTGAGCCAGGTGAGACCATAAACAAGGGATCTCATCCCTAGCATGGACACACTACATTAGCATGAATAGTCCAAACTTGTAAGCTTAGTAACCTAGTAAGGGTACAAAGCCTAGGAGTCTACCAACCTAACAAGGGTTTAGAGTACAAAGTCATCCATTGCATGAATGACAACTTCAATGTGAAGGGTTAAATTAGCGAGAGCACAATAGATCAACGAGGGAACAATGGATCAACAAAGACACAATGCTTGCAATCACAATGCTAGCGATCACAATGACCCAACAAAAATTTGAACCTTAGTGACTGCAACAACAATGCCATAATTTAAGCTTGCACAGGTAGCAGAGTTGGTTTGAGACTTGGGTATGCTCCCTAAGGTCTTGGGATCAACTCTCAGGCCTAGTCTTTGCCCAATGCATCTAGCTTAGTGGGCAGTTTGGTGTATCCCTAGTGGACTAGTCTCACCTCAAGCTCGCCTCGTAAAGGGAACACGTTGGGCTTGAGTTGTGGGGATACCCTGGGTTATCAAAAAAAATAAAAATGTCATAATCATAATTTAACCATTGCATTATGTCATGAATGATAAAACCACTAAATACTACAATGTAACAATGCCATAATTTAACCATTGCATTATACCATGAATGATAAAACCACTAAATACTTTTACTTATATAAATTTTCAAATTTCTAAAAATTATTGCATTGTAAATCCCAACTCTAAATAATTTTTTTATTAGATTGTATTTACATTAAAAAAAAGCTAATTAAAAAGAAAAATCTCCATGTCTTTTCAATTACTCTCTAAGAAGACTTAAATAGCTAACATTTTGTGACAAGAAGCCAAAAAGAACATAATAACTCTTTTCTACACCTCTACAAATAACTAATCAAATATTTAAATTTGAATTTACTGAGACATAAGCTATGACCCAATAATTACATAATCATCACTGGAAAAAGAAAATTGTTGTAGCAAAGTGATTGATGTGGAAGCAGGAGACCGAATATTTGGCTGTTTTGGATATCACTGTTGTCTTGATCAAGTACTTATGGCATTCATTGAACATACAATCAGCATAATTATTAACACCCAAAAGTTAAAGCTCAGCATGCTCAACTTTTTACTTACCCTGGAGAAATCTTGAAAAACTTGTCCTCTTACAGACAAGCCAGCTTACTTGAAAAGGTGGGTCTCTTTCGAAGAGCTTCAGTCGTACTGAGAGAAAACTGGAGTGAAGTGACAGCCAGGTGGGAGCATCTCAATGACAGGTTGCTGGCAAATCTTTTCAAAGTGATAGATAAAACAGTCCTTCCGGGACTGAATCTGCTCCAGCTGAAAGATGAGATTTGCACGTTAAGGCAGGTGGAGGATGTCTTTCAGTACCTCAAGCATAGGGAATATTATAATTGAGAAGCAGGGATATCAAATCAATGTACGCTCACATACCCATCACAGGTTTGAAAGTAATTCAACCTAGTGAAAGGTTTTGGTCATGGTGATCACTGTGTGAGGCGTAAGGCTTATGCCTCAATGGGCACTGTCTATGCAGGGTACAATTTGCACCCGCCCATCTGATGTCCATGCCATGCCCTGCATACTGCTCTGACCGTCCTTGCAAGAACCGGTCGTGTGCTGCAGGACGCTGTAACTGTCAGAATTTTTAGATTCCCGGTGCCCAATAAATATTTTTACTCAGTTTTTTAAGTTTTCCATTCGCGCTTTTTAGCTGCTTTGCCCGCGGCTATTGGTAGGTTTATACGAAGGTTTTAGAGTATGTTTAATAAAATGAAAATAATTAATATATTAAGTATATATTAACATAATTAATGTATATTTTATATATTATATTTTTAACAAAACTATTAAATATAATAGTAATAATAATCCTATATATGTATTTAATAGTTTTGTTAAAAAATATAATATATAATAATAATTAGTATAATTATATTATTTATAATTTTTTTATTATATAAAATATACATTATATATTAATTATGTTAATATATACTTAATTACGATAAACTAAATTTAATGGATAAGAATATAATTATATATATTAGGATTTTAATAAATAGTATTAAAATCATTTTAAGGCTAAAACCAATTAATATTTTAATATATAATGTATATTTTAAATATAATAAAAAATAAATTATAAATAATATAATTCTACTAATTATTATTATATATTAGATTTTTTAACAAAACTATTAAATACATATATAAAATTATTAAAACTATATTTAATATAATTAGTATAATTATATTATTTATAATTTCTTTTTATAGTTTAAAAATTACACATTTATATTATACTAAGGATAGCGTAATTATAATATACATTAAATATATTAAAATACTAATTGGTTTCAGCCTTAAAATGATTTTAATATTATCCATTGAAATTCTAATATATATAATTAAATTATTATCCATTAAAATCCTAATAAATAATTAAATTCTTATCCATTAACCCACCCTAATTCTATAACTAACACTAATTCTAATTACAACCCTAACCCTAATTCTAACTCTAATTATAACCCTAACCCTAACCCTAACCCTAATCTTACTACTAACTCTAACCTAACCCTAATCTTAATTTTATTTCTAACCCTAACCCTAATCTTACTACTAACACTATCCTAACCCTAATCCTAATTTTATCTCTAACCCTAACCCTATTCTTGTCCCTAATTGTAACCCTAAACTTATTCATAATTTCAACCCTAATCCTAATCCTAACCCTAACCCTAACCCTAACCCTTTTAACCCCAACCCTAATCTCTAACATTAAATATAACCCTAATCCTTACCCTCACCCTATTTCTAAGCCTAACCCATTTTATACATGCTAACTCCAACCCTAACCCTATTTCTAATCTTAAACATAATCCTAAATCGAACCCTAACCCTATGGCTCATCCCAAACACTTAGGGTTCGATTTAGGATTATGTTTAAGATGAGCAATAGGGTTAGGGTTGGAGTTAGCATGTATAAAATGAGTTAGGCTTAGAAATAGGGTGAGGGTAAGGATTAGGGTTATATTTAATGTTAGAGATTAGGGTTGGGGTTAAAATTAGGGATAGGGATAGGGTTAGGGTTAGGGTTAGGGTTATTAGGATTAGGGTTGAAATTATGAATAAGTTTAGGGTTACAATTAGGGACAAGAATAGGGTTAGGGTTAGAGATAAAATTAGGATTAGGGTTAGGATAGTGTTAGTAGTAAGATTAGGGTTAGGGTTAGAAATAAAATTAAGATTAGGGTTAGGTTAGAGTTAGTAGTAAGATTAGGGTTAGGGTTAGGGTTAGGGTTATAATTAGAGTTAGAATTAGGGTTAGGGTTGTAATTAGAATTAGTGTTAGTTATAGAATTAGGGTGGGTTAATGGATAAGAATTTAATTATTTATTAGGATTTTAATGGATAATAATTTAATTATATATATTAGAATTTCAATGGATAATATTAAAATCATTTTAAGGCTGAAACCAATTAGTATTTTAATATATTTAATGTATATTATAATTACGCTATCCTTAGTATAATATAAATGTGTAATTTTTAAACTATAAAAAGAAATTATAAATAATATAATTATACTAATTATATTAAATATAGTTTTAATAATTTTATATATGTATTTAATAGTTTTGTTAAAAAATCTAATATATAATAATAATTAGTAGAATTATATTATTTATAATTTATTTTTTATTATATTTAAAATATACATTATATATTAAAATATTAATTGGTTTTAGCCTTAAAATGATTTTAATACTATTTATTAAAATCCTAATATATATAATTATATTCTTATCCATTAAATTTAGTTTATCGTAATTAAGTATATATTAACATAATTAATATATAATGTATATTTTATATAATAAAAAAATTATAAATAATATAATTATACTAATTATTATTATATATTATATTTTTTAACAAAACTATTAAATACATATATAGGATTATTATTACTATTATATTTAATAGTTTTGTTAAAAATATAATATATAAAATATACATTAATTATGTTAATATATACTTAATATATTAATTATTTTCATTTTATTAAACATACTCTAAAACCTTCGTATAAACCTACCAATAGCCGCGGGCAAAGCAGCTAAAAAGCGCGAATGGAAAACTTAAAAAACTGGTAAAAATATTTATTGGGCACCGGGAATTCTAAAAATTACACTTCTGATGGCATGGGTGGACATCTCATGGGCGGTGCAAATTGTACCCCGAAGCGGTTCCTAGAATGCATGGCCATGAATAAAAAGTTGACGTATCTTGTCTGCAGGGTTCTCACGTCTATCAATGCCATTATAGGACTGTGGATTGCGTAGATGTGAAAAGCTATGTGAATTTGAGAATGAAAATGAAATAAAATATTTTAATAACGTTCACGAAGTCACAGAAGTCTATGGGATCCATGAAGAGCATAGGGCCACCAGTGAAGGAATCATCTTTCGCTGTTCATGGCTTTTACTGAGTGGTACAGAGAACAGGCAGCTTGAGGATCATAACTTTCACATTTTTAATTACTCCAAAATTGGTAGGGGAGAGCGTTAGGTAGTGTAGGCCCCTAATTTCACGTTTCTCAAAATCTTACCTGAAAATTTTAAATCACTTCCAATTTATTACAGCAGTTTATATGGTAATTCCCTTATTCTAACTAAGGTTTCAGGGCCACACCATCATATATGATGCCACATCAGCATGCTTTTTGTTGAGGTGTCCAAAAAGGACCCCAAAAAAGTGAGACCGATAGTTGTGCACTAAGTCATGTTTTATTGGTGCATTGATGTGGCATCACATGATTTGTTTTTATGGATAAAAATTGTTTTACAATTGGATATTAAGGTGCTCCACTGTAGGGCCCACTGAGGACTACTTTTGTCCCCACTATTGGACTTGTACCACTACAAGGCCCTCTTCCCTACTTATGAGTTAGGGGAAGTGAAACTTCAAGGAGGCCCTTAGGGATGATCTTTGTCTTTTGACTATTGAGAAATGTGTCTCCTTTAAATATATATTGTAATCGGTAGTTTTTTGTTTGTTTTAGGGACGATCTTTTTGTTTTGAAGATTGGGAAAATGTGTCTTTCCCAAAGCCATATTGTAATTGGTGGTTTCTTGTTGTTGTTGTTTGTTTTAGGGAAGATCTTTTTGTTTTGAAGATTGGCGAAATGTGCCTTCCCCCAAGATATTTTTTTGTCTTAGGGATGATCTTTCATTTTTGAAGATTGGGGAAATGTGTCTCCCACAAAAATATGTTGTAATTGGTTGTTTTTTGTTGTTGTTTGTCTTAGAGACAATCTTTCTTTTTTAAGAGTGGATAAATGAGTCACCACAAAAGATATGTTGTAATTGGTGGTTTCATGTTGTAGTTTGGATTAGGGATGATCTTTTTATTTTCAAGATTGGGGAAATGTGTCTCCCCCAAAGATATGCTTTAATTGGTGGTTTCTTCTTCTTGTTTGTCTTAGGGAAAATCCTTTTTTGAAGATTGATGAGATGTGTCTCCCCCAAAGATATGTTGTAAATCATGGTTTCTATTTTTGGTTTGTTTGTTGTTTGTCTTTGTTTTTCTATTAGTTCTTTTTGTTTAGCCATTTTTTGGTTTTTGCTCCTCTCAACCTACAAGCTTGCAATGTAATAGGGTTGGGACCTTGGATTCCCATTTTATAATATCAAAAGCTTCAAGTGGTAGTGAAATTTTCAAGTTGCTAAAGGACAATTGAAACATTTTTTTGACAAGTTGAGAGTATGAATTATTGTTTGAGGTTCAAGTTAATATTATTTTATATAGAATAACTCATTATGTAGGTGATGAAAGGAAATGAGGATTTTATTAAACAATCCAAAACTTAACCATTTCCTCTTGCTCTCACTCTTGTTTCACTCTCGTCTAATTGTAGTTGGGTGGAGGGCATGAGTAATTATTTCTACTTGTTGGGAAAAGTGTTGTAAGGAGAGGTTGAGGTGACAAGTTACAAGGCCTCATTTTAGGGAATAGACACATGTGCCCTCTATTTTTTTTTTTAGACTGCAGGAATTGGTCAACTATTCATCCCCCTATAAATTGCAGTGCGCCTGGTAAACTTTTTTCACGTGACCGGTGGCGCTGGTGCGACATGCCCTCTGGTACCATGGGTTTGGGGGGAGACTAGACCTCGTGACCTCTTGCCCAGAACAAGATGCTTTAGCCAATTGAGCTAGCCCCCCCGCCCGCACATGTGCCCTCTGTTATTCATTGTCTTCCTATGTTAATTTTTTGTATGCAACTTTGAAATCTATATAAACACTTTGTCCATTTGTCTAAGAAGTCAAGTTGTGTTTGTTAACATAGTACTAACATTAAGCAGCTTTGAAATCTATATAAACACTTTGTCCATTTGTCTAAGAAGTCAAGTTGTGTTCATTACTACCTTGAAAACCAAATTTTATGTATCCAAGACTGTGAATTTGATGATTTCTCTATATTGTGAGAGATGCATCAAACACTCAACACAAGTAAAGTCGTTCATGACTTCATTTATTAGTCACTTAACTCTTGATGTGCACAACAAGTATGGTTTGTTTAGTTTCTTCCTTTCTATTTTAATAGTGTGTTGTAGATATGTAATATTTGTAATACCAAAACACTCAAATGGATAGATAACTTAAATTTCTTTATAAATCAATTTGTCTTTTGTGACTACATTTTACTTTCATGACTTTAGTATGGATAACCAACATAATATGAATCCACGCAAATTGAAAAAGAACATATATATCATTGTAAACCAAATTTAGTAATAATAATGCAACTTCTTTTCATGATAAAGCATTTGCACTTGGTTTTCAATCTTTATGGAATTATTAATTACACTAAGTTGTACTCTTCAACATCTATATCCACCTCCATACAAAATGGTTATGGCTTATTAACTTTCCTACACAACATATGCAATTGTCAAATTAAGAAAATCAAATACCTTTGTTAGTTTTCTATATAAAATAGTGAGGACTTCTTAATTTTCCTACACATGACATATGTAGTTGACAAATTAAGTAAAGTAAATACTTATCTTAATTTTCCATAAATCATAGAACTGGAATGGGTTCTTCCTCTCTAGTAGTTCTAGTGGATTTGTCATTATACTTCATAGGATTGTTAATATTTGCAACCAAAGCCTAATTTGTTAGCAAATATAACTAAACCTTAAAAACACTCAACCAAAAAGCTACTTAGAGTTGTGGATGTAAAGCTCAAAAATTTGGATATCCATTAGAATTAGATATTTAAGAGCTACATATTTGGTTGATAAATTTAAACATCTTTCTCTAGCTATCTTGCTCTATATTTGATCAATTACCTTTTTTTTTTATCTTTTTATAAAATTCAATCCTTTTTGGCTCCTAGGGAATCTCCTTCTCCCTAAGCATTTTGGACTTTTAATCTTGTACATTCTACCTCCTTAGGTCCCTCATAAGTTTTAGGTGCTACCTTGTTCCTTGTTTACAATGTGTTTTGCTTTATTTTTTCACCTATTCCATTTTCTTATCTTGCAAAGTTATAACTTACGTTATTGATCCCTAAGCATGCATACATAATCATTTAATTATTTGTGATTTCTTGTTTAGCTTAAGCATGTCAAATTGACAATAATTGTGCTTGGTTTGTTGTCTTTGCACTAGAATATTTAGAAATGTAGACAGTGATCCACTAGATATCAATTCTTTATATTGAGTGCACTAGACATAATAATTTTCGTACTTTAAAATGACTTCATCATTTAGAATCACTTCATTTACAGCTTCATAACCTTTCACACCTATAAAGTAATATCATTTCATTAGAATTTGTATGTGGTGAGGATAGCATGCAAATATTAGTCTCTTGATTTTCAAAATTAGTCTATAGTCCAAGGTTAATGGAAACCTCCTTCAACCACTTTGGTTCATTTTCTTGTATGGGAAAAGTCAAGCCTTGATCAACCTCCATAGTTTGTTGTGTTTCAATTACATGAGTGGGTGAGCTTTGACTATCAAGTGCTTCCTTGAAATTAGTATTTATTATACCCACAACTGCTCATATATCAACATGTTGCAGTACATATTCACATACCTCCTCTCTTGCACTTGAGGTTTTACCTTGCACTCAATTATTTTAAAATTATGTTGCATTACTTCCAAGCATTTATGCATCTCTTCCTCCTTATAACTAGCTAGGAGTTATGTGTTTTAGCTACTAAAAATTTTCCCTCTTCATCTAATTTGAAGTCCTTGGTTCTCTTCATGTATTTCTTAAGGTTTGTTTGATCTAAAGGACACATTCTCATTCTCTAAAAACCTACCTTTATATTGTGAGTGAGAGAAAGCTAAAAGGCATTACAAATAAGTGTTGCCAACTCTTCCCTTCCAATCTCACTATAAAGATGGCTTACCTTACATGTTGTCACTTATTATCTAAAGTAAATCTTAAATGGAGATAACATATGAACATCTAAAGCATATAACTAGTATGAGTAGGGAGGTTAGGAATATCAATACCCAACTCTAGCTTTCTCAATTTTCTTGAATTCAACATGATTATCATGCCCATGAAAATTAGAAGATCCATATTTTTTGGTGAAACCCCTCTTGGGATATACGTAGAAAAATGTTGTAGCTAATTAAGAAACAACTCTTTTGCTATCCAAGCATGTTCCTAGGATATCTTACACATCATTGGTTAGTGATTAGAAGTGTAGTTTTAATGTGTTTCTTAAACTTGAAGAGATAAACTATTGAAATGTTATTTCTTGTTGCACATACACATGCCAACATCATGATCCACTCTCTATTTTTTGATACAATATGTGAGATATTTTTGTATCCTAGCTTTGGAATGACCAATCCTATGGGATTCACTTAATAAATTAATGGCATAGCATGTACATTCATAGGGTATTAAGAAAAATCCCTAATATCACTTCTAGGGCTTCAAATGTATGTTTTTGATATGCCCTCTACATATGTGCTAATATGATTAAATTATCTCCCTATTTACACTAGGTATCCTATGTACCTATTTTTGGGCTACATTTTCATAACCCTTTATTGTGTCTACCCTATTAACCAAGGGAATTGTCCATACCTAAATTTGATTCAAAACTATTTTTTATGAGATATGTGTGTGCACTAAAATATAGAGGAAATAAATATGAAATAAGGCATAAAGCAAGATTCCTACTCTATACCTAGCTACACCTCTAATAGAGAAAATGAATGGAAATAAATGGTAGAAGAGAAAAAACTTATTATCAAACAAACCTTGTTTACAAAGTGGTGTGATCAAGATGATCGTTTGATTGATGAAGAGGAATGTTGGTTTCTTAATCCAATAACATAAACTTTCCTTGCATCCAATTCATCTTCTTAAAATGGCTTGTGGAAGGGTGCATTTATAGATTTTGGATGAGAGTGATGGGTGGATGAAATTAGATCTTGTACAATCAATGGATGGGGTTGATTAATATGCAAGGGAGAATGAAAGGTTGCCAAGTGGCATCATGCCATTGTTGCATATGATTAGATAAAAAAATGAGAAGAGATGGAGGGTGGATATTTTCTCAAATCTTGATGAAGGGTGAAGATTGAAAAAGGGTCTTTTTGGAGCCTTGTGCATTTGGACCCATGTGCAATATTGTTTATTTTAAACTAAGTGGTGGAGAAATGTGCAAATGATTAATTAGTTGACTAAACCTAATTTATTTATTCAAGGGGATTTCAGAGGAATTAAATAAAAATTGTATATTTATTTAATTCATGGGAGAATGTTAGGGAAATAATTGATTTAATTAAATAAATGTGATTTGATTCAATTACATTGGGAACTTTAGAAAAATACTAAATTGGTTAAATTAACTAAATAATCTAAAGGTAATTTATTCAATTGATGTTGGAAGAAATATTAGATTGGTTAATTCAATAGTCGAGACTTGTTTAATTAATTTTAGAAGAGTGATCAAATTTACTAATTAAATAAATAATATTTACTTAATTAATGTAAAAAGTAGATTTGTAGGATAGTCCTGGTGTGATGATGACTAAAATGCAAGAATGAATTTTAGGTTTCCATATTTTACTCCTCTTTGGGACGATATTATGCAAACATTATTTGAAAGATAAATAAAATATAGAATTTTTTTGGAAGGGATGCCCTAGTCATTAGGAAGATGATTGAAAAAAGGGTATGAGGTAGGGATGTGCCCTTGAGAGGTGGGTAGGGTCATGGGGCTTAGATGTGATCTTGATAGTAGAAACAAGCTTGTGCGATGAAAAATAAAGGTGTGGAGGGTAACATTAGAGTGAAAAAAATGGAGGGAAAACCTATATTTATAGGAGGCTAGGGGAATAGAATTTTACTTTTAGAAATAGGAAAATAGATTAGGTAAATGAGAAAATGGATGAGGAATAGAGAAATGGGAAAAAAAGTTGGTTGGATGAGAAAATGAAGTAGGGAAATGGTAAAATGAATAGGTTAGATGGGAAAATAGATCAAAGAAATGTGAAAACATATAGGTTAGATGGGAAAATAGGGTAGGGAAATCAAAAAATGGATGGGTTAGATAGGAAAATGGGTGATGGTTAATGTTTTTGGGAAGCCTTGACTCCTATAGGATGCATTCTACTATACCTCGATGAACATTAGATGTTTTAAGGAGCTCTAGGATGTATATTTATGTTGGAGTCTTCTTGAGATGTTCAATTAGATTATATTGGGTGGTTGAGGTAGATGAGGAGGATCCTTGGATAGTGACCCAACCACTCATTGTGGTAATCATAAAATCAAAGGATCCAATTTTTATGGATGAGACTTACATGATGTCTTAGTCGATATGTTTTATGACTATCATAGGAATGGGGAATATTAGTTGAGTGAATATAATGGGTTCGATGGTCTTGATTTTGGATTGATTTGGATATGGAGGCATGTGTTTGATCATGCTTTAGAAAATGGTTTTAAAATATTCTCATTTGTGTGTTAAGAAAAATGGATTTGTCCCCTTCCATTTCGATATCACTATGGCTAACGATCCCTTCTATGTAAATTTTAAGATTCATGCACTTATTTTTAGCATGTCATTTGATTCCATGATAATCAAAGTACTTTTATCTTTGTATAATTCAAGCTTAGGATTTATGACATCAAATGGTTTTATGAGTGCAAAATGTCACCATATTATCTTGGACAAGTTTTTGGAATATGACTACCATGGGTTCCCCCAAGGGGTTGTATTGGTATTTTTGATTGGGTGGTTTGGGTTGTTCTAATGATATGGAGATCTTGTAGTTTATTGAATGTTTTGGACATGTTTAAATTCTTGGTGGGTTTGACGGTTTCCATGCTTTTTGAGTGAGTGACCCCATCATCAATGACATTATTGTTTTTGGACTAAAACATAGATTTGTTTTTTTTAGTATAATCTTTGGAGAAGAACTTGACCAAACCTTTTGTGATGAGGGATTTTTTTATATTAGGCATCGAATACCAAAAAAAACAAAGAGGATGATGAGGGATTTTTCAATATGTACCCCCTTTTTAATGATTTTTTTATCAAATATGGTGACACAATACACTTGGAGGTGAAAGGCCATCACTTGGTTTATGTTTGTGATGAAAATATGTATGAGTTGCTTCTTAAGGATGGGTTAAGGAAAATAACTTGAGATAATTCTCCATCATTTTAAGGAGGAGAATATAAATATCCATCATGTTTCTTTGCATTACACATATGCAACATAGTAAGCTCATACTCAATGTTGTAGGAGAAATATGTGAAAATTTTCTCTATTAGGTCAATAAAGGTTGCAATAGAGCCTTGAGTGAGATGTTGAAACCACTCCAAGGCTTGAAATCCCAAAATTTAATGGAAGAGTCTCAACAAGTACATGTCATCATAAGGGACCTCTTGGTACATCATGAAAAATTACATGACATGGTTGTGTAGATCACCCTTTCCTTTATATTTATCATTCTTTGATCTTGAAATGAGGATGAAAGGGGATTTGAGAGATAGTCTAATCAAAGGGGTAGGGACAAATTTCTTTAAAATTATATTTTTTATATTTGTTGGATGTCCCTATTTGTAACCCTTTGATGGTTTTTTATCCTTTTGTCATTCTTGGTCAAAGAGGTTACCAAGATGTGGTGGCAGAATGAGATGTGAGAAAGGTGGTGGGTTTGATTGATAAGTTTAAAGATTTGAGGTGTATAATATAGAAAAAATGATTCAAGATTATTTGATTGAGTGATGGGGGTATGGAATAATTTGGGATTGAATAATTGAATTATAGGAGTAAAAAATGATTTGGGATTGTGTGATTGAATGATGTGGGTATGATGCGATTTGAGATTGTGTGATTGGGAATGAAGTGGTTCATTATTCTAGGTAGTTGTTTGGTTTTGTGAAATGTTTAATTATATTGAGTGGGATTGGGGTTCAATTTTATTTGTGGTGGTAGGTTTGCTTGGTCAAGATGATAGCTTTACCACAAGATTTTGAGGGATATTTATGATCATTTCTCTTAATGATGGGGATTGTTGGGCAATGTGTTATTGTGAGTTGCAAGGGGTGGTTACACACTCTCCTTATGAGTTTGATCTAGGTGACATTTTGTTGTATCTTGATTTGGATGAGTGGATATTTGAACCCATGGGTTGTCATAGTCACGAGTGGATGAATTGGGAGGGATGATATTGTTTAGGCTATCCAAGTTATAACCAAAAGGGAGTTAAACCCAAAATTTAATACAATGTCAGAGCAATAATATATATATATATATATATATATATATATATATATATATATATATATATATATATATATATATATATATATATATATATATATATATATATATATATATATATATATGTATATATATATATACATATACATATACTTATATCATATACACACATATACACATATATATGTATGTATATAAGTATATATATATATATGTATATATATAAGTATATATATGTATATATATATATATGTATATATATATACATATATATATATATGTATATATATATATATATATATATATATATACGTATATATATATATATGTATATATACATAGCATATATATATATATATGTATATATATATATATATATGTATATGTATATATACATATATATATCTGTGTGTGTATGTATATATATATGTATATATATATATATATATATATATATATATGTATATACATATATACCAAGTTAGATTTTGATTAGATAAAATAAGTATCTAAATTCTGAAAATTATTCACTTTGATCATGAATCACATTAGTGACATTGGAAGTCTTCATGTCCAAAGTGAATAATTTTCAAAATTTAGATATTTATTTTATCTAATCAAAATATAAACTTATGATTGAGTGATTAGGGTCATAAGGTGATGACTTGGACTTGGATGAAGTGGATTTATTTTTTTATTCAGGTATTTTGTAATGAGATGTGTATGGGTTTGGATTGTTGAGATAGATTTTGATGTTGAATTTGTAACTTGATGAATTTGATTAAAGGTCAAGAACCTTGAGTAACTTGATGATGAATTTGGATGAAGATCAAGGACCTTGAGTAACTTGAAGATGTGTTTCAATAAAGGTAAAGAACCTTGAGGAACATGATGATGGGTTTGGATGAAGGTTAAGGACCTTTAGTAACTTGATGATCTGGGTTTGGATGAAGGTCAACGACCTTGAGTAATGCGATGATGGATTTGATTTCATTTTTTAATAAGGGTATCTTTATGATGATTGGATTTTTTTGGATTTATTAAAGTAACTTGATGGGTTTTTAAAATTGTTTTGATTAAGGGTAGATTAAAGAGTTGATTTAATTCTTGATTGAGATTAAGGTCTAGGAACTTAGGATGATTTGATTGTTGGTTTGAATTTGATTTGATTGAGGGTAACTTGATGAGTGGATTTAATTCTTGATTGATATTAAGGTCTAGGACCTTAGGATGATTTGAAGATTAATTGGATTAATGTATAGGACCTTGGGATGATTTTATTGTGAATAGATTTGATGAGGCTTGAGGGATAAGGTTTAGAACCTTAGATATCTGATTTAAGATGGTTGGCTTTGGGATCTTGGGTGATATTTTAGTTTTGAGATTTGGATTTGGTTTCAACTTTGGTTTTAGTATTGGAGGTTTGGGATTTGATTTTTTCCTTTTAGATGGGGGATTTTTGGTTCTCATGTGGAGTGAAGATCTTGGAATTGGTGTATGACTTGGATGGTGTTGAATGTTTTCTCAAAATTTATATTTTTTGAGGATTTTTTAAAATATTTTTGGACTTTTGATTTTTATTTTTTTTATAATTTTATCACAAGTTCAAAAAATTTGAAACAAGAACAACCTAGTTATTCAAGTAGGAGTGTTTGGATTAGGAGCTTACATATATACCTATATTTGGTTGTGGATAGTATTAGCCCATGATCTTTGAGACATAAAAACAAACTTTTTTTTTTTTTTGTGGCCCACTATCTTGTTCCAAAGGTATGGTGGGAGTAACTTATTGGGGTTAATCCTTTATTAGTGCTTCATAAGTTACAAATTATTAATGTATTTCAAAGTAGGTTTAAACAATAGATTTATAAAGGATTTCCTTGATATAATCGAAGGTACACGAGGCCCAAATTTATGAGGCAAGGTGTATGTCTAATGGCTTGATATGATAGGGTAACCCACTCTCCTCCTTAAATTGCAAGCTATAAATTTTCTTGCAAGCTTAGGTTGAATGAAAAATATACCCTTAAGAGAGATTCTTTGGATTATCTTCATAATTTCTATACCTTTCCAAAATATTTAGGTGCCACTTGATGATGGAATATAATCTAGGCTCACTAAAATAATCTAAAACAAAATGAATAATTGTTTATAATTTTCAAGATTTTTTGTAGTACCAGGAAATAACATACATGGGGTTTAGCCTATTAAGGTAAAAATAAAGTGAAAAATGGATACTTTTGATTCCTAAGGCCACCTTGTAGTGCGAGGGAAGAGAATATGCCTCCTTAAGCAAAAAATAAAATATGGCAAACAAGTTCTTTAATGTTAGAAAAGGAAATGTGAAGTGTGGAGGTGAATGAGTAAACTAAATCATTTTGATTCACAAGGTAACCTTGTGTGAGGGAAGATAGCATGCACCCTTTGACCACACAAGCCTAGCAAGAAAATCAATTCCCTTTAAATAAAGTAAATAAAATCATACAAACAGATGTCTAAAGTTATGTCTTGGTCAAACAAACCTACACCATCTGTTAGTAGTTTGATGTTAGGAGTGATATTCAACAAATGAACTTACAACAAGAGGTTAGAAAATAACACAAAAAACTAAAGGGACCCCTCTACACTTTGGTGTATTCACACTCTAACCAAATACCTAACACCTAGACTTGGTTTTCCCTTGTCATTGGTATCTAGCACAAAGGCTACTCAAATTTTCATCCTTTGACACCTCAAAACATTTCAAATACCTAAGAAAATGATGAGTGCTAGTGACATAATTTCAAATACCTAAGAAAATGATTAGCTAGGAGTGAATATGTTGTTACACATAACACATACACCACTAAAAATGTGTGTATATTGATACATATAGTACCTACCATGAAATATTAAAACTCAAATTTTTAGAAATAAAAAATGCTAATTAAATGTAGAAATCTAAAGATATTTAACAAACATTAAAAATGTATATATGCTACACAATAAGTGAAAAATCTAAACAAATAATGTAGAATTTGAAAGACACATAAGCCTCTAGTCAATTCATATGCACCATTGTGAGTGTATTTGTGCTAAAATATAGTGCGACTATGCTAAAACATGTTCAAAACACCTTGAGTGTGTTTTTTACTTTATCGTGTGTGCATGTGCCACAAGACAATGCAATTATGACACTCTTTAAAGTGCTTATGCCAAAAGTTGGGTTTTAGGGTTTAATATTTTTCTAATTGTAGATGTATTTGGTTAGAGTGTGAATAAACCAAAGTGTAGAGTGGGTGCACTATTATATAATTCCCTTGCACAAAGCTAGGGAAAACAGTAATTTTGTAAGAAAATATATAAAAATCCTTCCAAAATCACTAAACAAGGATAAAAATTAGAGTGAGATGTGATAAAACCAAGCATGCTAGAATTTGTACACTAAAATATAAAGGAAAACAATGGGAAATGAGACATAAAACAATATTCCTACTCTATACCTAGCTATACCTCTAATAGAGCAAAGGAATGAAAACATATGGTAAAAGAGAATAAAATTCTTACGAAACAAACCTTATTGACAAAGTGTTGTGCTCAAGATGATTGGTCTATTGTTTAAGATTAATGTTGGTTTCTTAATCTAGTAACATAACCTTGACTTGCATCCAATTCCTCTTGTTGAAAATGGCTTGTGGAAGGGTGGATTTATAGATTTTGGATAAGAGTGATAGATGAATGATATTATATCTTGTGCAATGAAGGGATGAAGTTGATTCATATGCAAGGGAGAATGATATGATACAATATGACATCATGAGATTAGTGCACATGATTAAGGAAAATATTTGACAAGAGATGGATGGTGAGGATTGAAAAGGGGTCTTTTTGGAGTCTTGTACACTTGGAGCCATGTGTGAGATTGACTTTGTTTATTTTAAGAAAAGAGGTGGAGGAATATGCAAATGATTAATTAGTTGACTATACTTGGTTTGTTTATTCAGCTAATGATGAGGAAGATTTTAGAGGAGTTAATTAAGTATTGTGTAATTATTTATTCATGGGAGAATGTTGGGGGAATGATTGATTTAATTAAATAAGTGATTTATTCAATCAAGGTTAGAACTTTAGAACAAATGATGAATTGGTTAAAATAAATGAAAGGAATTTATTCAATTGATATTGGAAGAAATGTTAGATGATTAACTTAAATAGTAAAGACTTATTTAATTAATTTTAGAAGAATAATAAAATAGATTAATTCAATAGTTATTATTTATTTAATTAATATTGGAAGTAGATCTATAAGATAGTCCTAGTGTGATGATGACAAAAATGTGGGCATGAATTTTAGGTGGACCTATATTATGAAAAATATGTTATCACAAAGAAATATTTGATTTAAAAGTACTTAATACATATCAACCCCCAAACCCTTTCCACACCAACTCTAAGAGTGAATCTACTAACTAATAGATGTCTCAATTATAAAATATGAATTTGTCTAATTTATAATCTAAGGGTTTTGGAGATACCTTATGATTCTTTGAGGTAGGGTTGTAGCATTACCAAAAGGTGTCCAATAACTAGTTTTAGTATACTTGGGTAGGATTATACTAAACTTGCATGTCCTTGGCATGACCATTGTTTTCTTAGTTGGTATTAAGAACATACCTTTGGGATTGCAAGGCTTTAACATAATACAAAACTATGGGGTGTAGACAAGAGATAGCTTCTTCACCCTAACAAGATAAACATGGTGAATGTAATTTCCCTTGCATTGACCTATGCAAAGTGATCTATAGAGGAATCAAAATACCACTTATAAAAACCCCACTATTTCTATGTATGGTCCCTGACCCCCAATACATACCTGCATCACATTTATTAAATTATCCCCTTCCACCCTAATATTGAAGTAAATAAATTGGGTCAAAGTTTGGTTATTTAAAAAACCCCAATATGCATACACATGATAAGGTATTGATTTAGAGGTGAATCCATCAAGTGACCCACATGCCACATTTTCTTCTAGCTTGTACTCTAATTTAATCACAATTATAAAATTTATTTGTGCCATTCTAATACTCATTATACAACTTGTTCAATTTATTGAAGTGGGATGCCATTTTCCTCAACCATAGTGCATAATTGTGTTTTCCATGCCTAATCACTTTACAACCATAATCATCAATCTAGATGTCTATTTCAAAAACCATTCCTCCATGACTTTTCAACAATCCATCTTTTATAGGTTTTACCCTTTTTTGACTTATTTATGCCACATAAATTTTAAGATGAATTATCTCAAGGCCATTCTCAATGTCTTCCATATCTTTGCACAATTAAAAAATTTATATCTCCTATTTTTTATAATTATTTGTGGTTCATGTTGCAAAGACGGTTGTCATTGCACCAAAAGATCGGTCTATTAATGCCCAATACAACCACCAGAGTTAATAAATCCATGGGAGGTAGCTAAGCCATGTCACAAACTTGAGTGCTACATTGCAAAACACAAGGAGACCAAGGGCACACACCTTGCAATAATAATCTAAATTTAAGATACTCTGCCAAACTCTTAGAAGATAATCCCCTAGGTGCATTTTCACACATACCTTTTGGAGTTTTTCCAACCAAAGATATTAGGGCTTACATTCATGGGAATATGGAAGAACACCCCTCTAGAAAATTGTTGAATCTATGGGTAGATGAGTTAGTTTGAGATGATTACACCTTAAAAATAGAGTACAATACCTTGACTAAGAAGAAATTAGATGTGTGGCAATGGTTTCCAAACTTTAGCTATGAAGAGAAGTGCATTAGAATGGCCTTAAGTAGAATTCACAATCAGTTTATGTGGCTTGATGGACCTCACATGATCACCAAGGAAGTAATTAGAGAAATCACTAGTTTATGGTCCACCAAACCGGCTCCCATCTGTAAATTTTCCAAGAACAAAGATATAATGGAGAAAATGGGTGATGTAGTAAACCCTATCAGAAGCTTAGCATTCAAATATACAACTATGGTTATTGGACACAAGATTTATAGAGACAACTTAGTCTCTGCCATTGCAATTCATGTGGCACTGGATATGATTGAAAACATTGTTGAGTATGACCTCTGTGAGTTACTCTGACAACAATTGATGGAGAACCTAAAGGAAATTAAGAAGAAAAATCATGTATTCAGGTATGTCACATTGGTGATATGTTTGGTTTTCTACTTTTTGAAGGAAGTTCCTATGGTTGGAAATGTTAATTGGTCAAGTGAAAAGTCTATTGCACACTAGATAGGAGACTATATAAGTAATATTGGAGATATGAATGCTCAGGGTGATGCCCTTGCAACCTTCTTTGCAATGTTTCAAAGAAGAATGAACATGAGATAGAGAATTCTAAGAGATGTTGTAAAGAAATAGATAAATGACATTACCTTTCTGGTCTCTACAGATTTTTGCATAATGGAAGCGGTTGAACCTAGAACCATTTGGGTTTTGGAACCTAGCTATGAAGTATTAGAAGAAGAAGCTATTGGTTGTGCAGAAGTGTTACACAATCATCTTAAAGATCCCATCAGACCAAGGTATGGAAATTATCAAGAAAAGACAATGGAAGTTCACCAAAAATTTAAGAAATCACAGATGAAGAAAGGGTTGATGTTGAGGTAGAATCATATGCCAAAGACCTTGGAATTTCAAAAGATAAAGTTAGGGTAGCTATAGAAAGAGTTAGAGATGCTATGAGTGCAGAAGAATCCTCTGGTAGCTCTAGGAGAGTAGTTACTAGATCTCTACCTACAAATGGTGAGAAGAGGAAATCCACAAATTATCCTTCAGTAATGGAGAAATCGCCTCTGTTAGTCCATACCATCAAGGTAGAAGCAAATAAAACCATAAGGAGAATCAAGCAGAAAGCTATAAGGAAAAAGGAAATTGGCATCATTGTGACATCTGAAGAAGATTTAAAGGTTGACCTCAGTGCCCCAGAACTAAATATGGAAGGATATATGCATATAGATGATTCTCAACATGAGCATGAGATCAGTGAATTAATGGATGAAGCTGTAAAGACACTACAAGAGATAACACCTAAAACAAACTTTATTTCCTCCCTACCTACAATGGAGAACTTCAAGCTACTGACTGATTCCTTCAAGGAATACACCTCTGGACTAAAAGAACAAGTTGAAACAAAAGTTGAAGCATGGTTTGCAGAAAAGAAATTATTGGGAATTTTAGAGAAGTGTGCATTTGCACACAACAATGTAGAAGAAAGTTTGAAGGATGTACAAGCCTATGAAGAGGAAGCAAAGACCATATTTTTGTATTGTATGAAGTGGTTGGATGCCACACAAAGCATAAAAGATGTTATGAATGAAATTGAGACACAAATAAGCAGTGCATCAAACACTTATGACTCGATACAAGATAGAGATGATCAGACCTAGACTGATTTAGTGAAATTACATAAAAAATACTTTACTCTGCAGAGCCAGGAAGAAGAAATAATCAAACAATTTGAGAAGCTAAGGGACTTGGTGAAGATGAAGTATATACCTGTTTCAATTTCCCTTGCTAGTACAAATAGGATGTCAAAGATAAATCTTACTCCCAGTACTCCAGAAGAAGGAAAGGAAATCTTCGTGAAGCTTGAGTCACAGTATAGAACACTTGTATAAGTAAAGAAGCATTTGGAAGAAGGTAAATCTACCTGGCAAGTCATCTTGCAAAAGATTCAAGGGTCAACATCTTCAAGTTGACAATTTTTACTCTTTATGCATTTTTCAAGTTTTTAGGTTCTTGTGAAAATATGCAAATGGTATAGGAGATTTTGGTTAACTTCCTAAGGGGGAGTTAGCACACTCTTTTAGTTATATTTTTTTGTACATCTAACGGGGAGTATGCAAAAAAATTTTGCACACCTTCTTCCATTGATGTCAAAGGGGGAGGGATATTCATTAAGTTATTTGGGGAAAGCAAGTTTTTGGAGAATTCTTTTTGGTAAGAGGGAGATATTCAAAAAGTCATTTGGGGTAAGCAAGTTTCTTTTGGAGAATGTTTTTGGTAAGCATGTTGCCATCAATGACAAAGGGGGGGATTATTGGAAGTGATGCTATAAAGAGGGAGATTGTTGGAAGTTTTTCATTGATGATGTTGTCCAAAAATATGAGCCTGGTATGTACATTTTGCATGATCTAGTGTTGTCATTGATGTCAACATTGTTGTCGATCATTCCAGCTTGATTTAGAAGTATTTTTGAAGAATTTTGTATAGGATAAGTTGGTTTGGAAAGTATAGCTACAAAGGGAAATTCCTAAGTATCAAATTTGCTAGTACAACAGTTTAGTGTGTTAGTTTTTGGGTCCGTACTCCATTGCAAATTGAGAATTCACTCTGCGATTCTAATAGTATTTTGATGATCATTAGATGGATCTATATACAATTTTTTATGTTGTTTAGTGGAGTATTCAGGAAGATATAATTGACAGAGTCTGATTCTATATATTACAATTGTTTTCTATACAGAGTGTTAGTGTGGGAGATTCCACATTCTTTCATAGATAATTACTTTGTGTTGTGATGTTAAATATAAGCTTTCAGATGTTGGTCGAGTGGGAATTCAAAGTGAGGTCGAGTCTTGAATCACAAATATGATGAGTTGGGTAATAGATGGAAGTTTTGTGTTTAGGTCTAATTTGGGGCTGACCTAACATGTTTGAAGGATTAACATGTGTTGCAATTTTATGTAAGACTTATCCATCCCGACCTATCTTAAGGAGAATTGAATTTTGAATTAAGGAACGAGATGTGGTTGAAATGTTTTAAGGATGACATAGTTTAATTTTGTGTGTTACTTTCAATTAGGCTGACCTAATTGAAGTTACACTTAATGTGTGTGTGTGTATATAGGAGATTGATTTCAGTGTTCTGAGAGATAGTGTGAGTAATGTGAGAAAAGTGACATGAATGATGCAAATTTAATCAGAGTTGTGTGAATTGTGTTGCAAAGTGTGCAAATATAGAGAAGAGTAGAGCATTGATCTAGATCAGTACAAAGATTTTTTTGTACTTCCTTGGAACTGTAATCCAACATATTATAGATGCATTTGAAAGAATTCAATGGATTGTGAGCCACCCCTTATTTATTCTATCTTATTCTCTATGGACAATGAGTCCACTTGCAATGAGCATTTATGTAATATACTATATCCAGATATAATATATTGTGAGCTAACCCTCACCGTGATTTTTCCCATTTTGGGGTTTCCATATAAAAATCCTAGTGTTCTTGTGGATGTTTCATGCTTTCATTCATTACTGTAGTTAAATGTATTTTGGTAATTGGATGGCTAATGTTTGAATGGTTTAAAGGCATACTGATTCACCCCCCCTTAGTATTTCGGGTGTTCAACAATTCCTTTTATTTGGTGGTTTTTTTGCCTAGTAACCATGCCCTCAAAATATTAGATTCAAATGGAAATATGTATGCCCTCTACATCCCTCATTGTGAATTCCATTTCTATGCATGTCCAATATTTTGTAATGTAAACCTTCTTCAATATGGAAATGCATGATATCATTTTGAGATGATATTCTTTTCCCATCTCATTATTTAGTTTTACAACAATAGTGTCAAGTGGGAATAAACTATAGGCACTTGCATAGTGTTCTTTATCAACGAATATCTCATCATTTTTTTATTTTGCACAATTTAGCCTTTCCTCTTTGCTATATTAATTTTGTACCCTCCAAAGTTTTCTCTTCCCCTTCTTCATCCCCTTCATGATGTTGTTGGATGGAGGTATCAAGAAAATATGCAGTGGTTATTGATGATTTAACCCAAAAAGATACAATTGTTAACATTCTTAGAAACCCATATTGGGTATGCATAGAAGAATGATAGATAAATGTCAAATAATTACACATTAGCAACTATTACAAACATGAAATTGTATACAAAAATATTGCAAACACATAGTTGCATAGACATATATTGAAAACATGTTGTTGCATTTATGCTAATATTTTTAAATGTGAAAAAAAATGAATGTATTCATATTTTTAGATATACATTTGCATGTATGCACAAATTACATATATATAGTGTATGCAATATTTGCAAATATACGTTACATGTATGCAATATTTGTAGATATATAGTGGCATGTTTACAATATTTATCGTTGTTTATAGGTATAAATGAAAAATATATTTCTATATATATTTTCTTAGGCCAATCCATAAATGACTATACATATAATATTTGATAGAGTGCCAATTTGAACATCAATGAATACAAATTTGTAGCAACTTACACATATATACAAATCATTTTTTTGTATAGAAAAACTACACATGAGTGAAAAATTATCTAAAACAATTTTACACATGCAAATATTGTGTATCTACAATTTTTAAGTAATCAAATATTTCAATGTATCCAACCAAATATATGTAATATTTACAAACATGTAGTTGAATGCACATAAATGTTGAAAAAAATTAACTACATTTATGCCAGTATTTTCTTGTGTATAGGTGCTTGAATGCAAAGCTTACATACATGTGATTGCTTGAATGCAAAGCTTACAAACATGTAGTCACATGTATGTAAAATTTTTAGATATACAATTGCATTTATGTAAATTATAAAGATATATAGTTGCATTTATGTAGTATTTGTAGTTGTACACACATATGACAAATAAATTTAGATTGATCTTCACTAAGGCCGATCCATAAATGAAAAAAATATATTAAATCATAGTATTTGGTAGAGATCAAATTTAGGCATGAATCAATATAAAATCGTAGCAACTTAAGCATATATGCAACGGTTCTTTTTGCATACAACTATTACACATGCACAACAAAATATTGAAATAGTTTTACACTTGCACATCAATAGCTACATGTACACAAATCTTAACATATTTGAACCGTCAAACCTAAAATATAATAAAGATATTATGAAATGTCAATACTATATATATATACATATATATATATAATTTTCATATGATAAAAAAATATACATAGGAGGAGGTATAACTTAAAAACCACCATGCCCAAAATAAGACATATACATACTTTGTGAATTTATATTATTTAATATGTTAGACAATAGAATCAACAAAATATTGAAATTGTCAACCCAAAGACTAGATGATACCCAAAATAAGGTATACACTATTTCATGATTTTTCCTATAAATGGGCATGAGAAAAATAGATATAAACTTCTAAAAGAAATGAGCATATATAGTCATACAAATGCAAATATGATATACATTAAAAAAACTCAACCCTAGAAGGAGGTTTATGCTATAGATATGTAACTATTGTGTCTATAGAAGAATGCATGAATGTTACTATATGCATTT
This sequence comes from Sequoia sempervirens, assembly GCA_007258455.2. Lineage (NCBI taxonomy): Eukaryota > Viridiplantae > Streptophyta > Pinopsida > Cupressales > Cupressaceae > Sequoia > Sequoia sempervirens. Next base: position 39,961 of record VDFB02286468.1, read on the forward strand.
GTATATACACATACACACAACTATACATGCATAATATACTACCCCGAAATATGAATTAATCATACTCATAAATATGCATGTGGAAAATAATGAATCTTATACTTGTGATCTAATAAGTGCGAATGACTTGTGTTAAAATTTGTCAAGCTTGAATGAAAAAGCATGTGCATTAAAAAATTAGTTATTTATGTCATGAAATGAATATAAAGACTGTTTCCATCTTTTTTAAATTATGATACAATTAATGAGCATTGGTTCATTTTAAATATTAAATTGTATAATTCTAAATTCTAATATGATTTTAGTTTGAGAAATTGAGGAAAGCCTTACAAGTAATAGAAATATCATGGAACAATGCCAATGGAAATATATTTATTTTCATTAGGTTTTCAAATGCAAAATATTTATGGAAGAAGCATAGTAGTAATAACAAGCCATGTCAAATGCATGAAGAATATGTTGTCCTTTATTCATTTATTGCATGGGTGTACATTATTGTAGATGTAATGGAAATAAAGCATATTTCTATGATTAGGTAGGTAACACATCCATTTGATTTGTCAAGGTGCTTTGGAGATCTATATAAACCATGATAATGGGAATTCTACAAATTTATAGGCATGTAAAAATATTTCTAACATTAGTGATTCTTTGGGGGACCTTTAGTTGTAGATTTATACCTATACTATGTATAGTAGATGCATCTATATAATGGCCATTAGCTAGGCCTTTCATTCGATGTGTTGACAAGTGTCATGAATTTAAGGTGTGTTTTATGTGTGGATTTTCAAGTGACGTATGTTATTCATATATGGTAGCAATTATATCATAGTGTAAAGTGGTACCAAATTCCAATCTTGTATGGTGCCAATTGGATTGATTATGTGGTATTGGGTGAGACCATATGTCTAATACCTATGGTGCAAAACTAGTATGTCGATTAGATACATATATGCACCCATGTGTTTGGTTGTGTATGATGTAAAGTTGTGTTGTAGGACCTTCATGAAGCTACTGTCAAAGCTAATGTGAGTACTCTTGAGATGAAGTTGCACAATGTCACTAAAGAGTGCAATGCAATAATCTTGCATTAATTTATGTGGAAATTATTATAGCCAATGCTTGCACACGTGCATGGAGCCATAACACCAAAAGGCTTCATTCATGTGTAATGCATCTTGACATGAAGTGTGTATGCAAGCGAATTTTGTGGCACATGATATGTTGATGTTGAGTGAATGTGTTGGACCACATATTACATGAAATTATGAAAAAAATAGAATCTCAAAATTATTTTATTTTGAAATATTGTTGGTGATCCTTACACCAAGTAAAATTATTGTGCAAGTACCTCATTTAGTGGAAGATGGGATAGATTGTATGGAAACATGTGACTTGAAGGACCATTAAGTGCACATGTTAATGGATTAGTGCTAAGGACCATTGGTTATTCATAGAGAAATTTAACTTGGACATGTTTGATTTATGTGCCTATATGAATTGGTTGGAAGTTGTACCAATTTTAAATTATTAAAAAAATAGTTTTTTATTTATATTGAATGTTGCAAGTTGTGCAAGTGGTCATGTTTTCTAAGGTTTTTGTATTGTAATTTGAATATCACAAAAAGTGTTAATTCCACTTATATACATATGCACATGAAATGACCCTTTTATTAATATTTAATAGTGTATTTTTATTCAAGTGCAGTTTCTTTAATGAATTAGTGTTCAATAACATGGTGGTAATTGGACCTCACACAATGATTGGATCATATCCCCTAGTATTTGGGCTTAGATTTGATGGTTGAATGATTGAGTCTACAATTTTTTACAAAATACAAACTATTTTAAAGAATCTTTTGTGGATGTCTATGGAAATTTAGTGAAGGTGCATAACAATTTAAACATGACAATACACTTCATAGTTGAAGTTAAAGATGAATTATATTAATCACACATTATGATCATAAGATTTTCACCGTTATGAATTATATTATTTTTGCACCAACATTCTATATCACACTATGAGTGTTTTATATTTCACTTTTAATTTGACAATGGATGAAGATCATAGATTGTGTACATGGTCCAAAATATTTTTTGCACATATGGTCATAAAAAGAAAAATAGGAGTATAAGGTTTTCATAATCCATTAAAAATAATTTTTAATTTTTGGATAAAATTATGTGGTAATTTTTACATCAATCATGGAATGAGTCATAGATTTAATATATTGAATATTGTGGAAAATAAACCATCTACATAATGTTCAAGATGTCAAGAAGGTTGGTTATGTTGGGGAATATATGAAGATAATAAAACGAGGAATGCATGAAGAGGTGAAACAATGGGGCATCTAAAGAGTACATGTAAATAAATAGTGTATCATATATTTTTTCCAATCCAAAAAATATTAAGCCATCTTTGTCATCACTCCACATCTTTTGCTCAATAAACCAGAGTGGAAATTTATCCTTGCTAATCATTGTTGTGCCTCTCTCCTATCCTTTTTGTCTCTATAACACCTCATGCATGGTGCATTAGTGTTGAATCCCTTTGAAAATATAAGCCCCACTCCTTTGTGGTTATTCTTAATGCTTAACATTCCTCCATACCAATCACTCCATCAACAATTAGCTTGTTGGTCCTTTCCTGCCAATGTTGATGGTTGGCATGCTACAAAAATTTGATACAATCCCTATTCTAGAGATGGGATTAGAGGTTTTTTTTTAAGAAGAGGGGTACCACACTAAACATGGGTTGATATGTAGATTTTACAAGCTTTCCTTGCAGCTTCTAGTTTTTTGTTCCTAGATCTTGAAGTTCTAGAAACTCCTCTTTGATGATATTCTCATTTATCCATGTTCTTGTGGCCTTTTTGTTGTTTATTTTGTGGAGGGTAAAAAATATGTCTCCATAGGTCCCTAGTCCTAATGCAATACAATCATTTGTAAAAGCCATGGTATCTAGAGTTTAACATCTCCACTAAATTATTTTGGAAATTTCTTATTTGGGTTAGATTACCTAACCTCCTTTTCTATTTTGGATTTTCCCCAACCTATCCTCTATTAGAAATTCCTTAGGGAAGTTTCTTTCTATTTCTCCTAAATTGGCTCTCACTATACCATCTTAATTTTTGTAGTATTCTTCTCCAAATAGATCTCTACGAGGGGTTGTGATAGGGACAGGGTTGGATTGAGTCAATCACTGGCTCAATGCTTTGGGTCTCCAATTGATAACCCCTTGGTGTTTATCTCCACCACTCAACCTATAGGTCCTAAAGGTTATTAGGAACCCCTGGTCCTCTCTGCCAACCCTGCTATCAAGTTTCAAATCATTCACCAAGCCTAACTTGATGCTCTTCCTCTCATTCACCACATAGCCCTTAATCACCTTAAAGACTAACCATTCTCAAATGTTTCCTAACTCTGTTACAGGGGTGTGTGACACCTTCCAAGGCTTCCAAAATCATCTTCTACAGGTGCTTGAACAAACACCAGACTCCAACTCTCCATCGTTTTCACTAAATCCCTGTTTTAGGGTTTGGGCAGGGCTACAAGCCTTGAGCCCCTTTTAGCCCTCTCATCACAAGGAACAGTTCAAAACTCCTCTCTTTCAACAGTTTGTGCCACACTTCCTTCTGACATCTTGGCTCATTTTCCAAGCTCTAAAAGATTTTTGGGGTTTGGGAACTTGTTTGTCCGTACATAGGTGCAAATCTAACTTTGCCAAAAACTAGGGTTTTTAGACCATTTCTTGGTCTGTTCAGCTCATTCTAACCTCAAATGCACTGATGAGACTTCTATCTTCTTTCCCATGCCTTCTCAGAGCTTCCTGCATACACCATACATCTTTGGATGTTAATTATGTCACACCCCTACTACGTTAGGGTTTTGCCTTTGACTGTCTTTCCTTTGTCGGGCTTTCAAGCTCGCCTAGGAACAATCTTCTAGCTTGCTTCTTGAACCTTTACTGACCCCTATATCTACACTATTTACAAGAATGGAGTTTAGTCTTGTTTCCACTGCGCCCATACTTCTTGGTACGGACAGAAACAAACTAAAACTCCATTTTTTCTGAGATTTACCAGTCAGAAACAACAGAAAGGAAAACACATAATTTACAAATTAGATGAAAGCGATGGGAAAATTATCTAAAATGCCACAAGAAATGCTTCAAAAGGTTTCTTTACATGCTAACTAACAAACAAAGGTCTTGCTCAATCCATCAAGATTGCTGTCACGCAATCAAGAACAGAAAACCAAATTTTTCAACACACAAATCACTGTTTCTTGCTTGTTCTCATAAAAACTACTAACTTCCAAAACTTCCAACCTTCAAAACAGGTCGAGATTGAACTTTTACAATCATTGGAAACGGTTAGGTTTCCTTCTCCAAGCCTAAGAACGGCCAAAAGCATGATGTTGTAAAACACAATGTGTTTTCCAATTTTTGACAAAAACTTAGGAATCAACCACAAAAAGGATTCCCAACTTATATAACTTCCAAACTAAAAAACAAAAAGTCCTCAATCACAATCTAGATGGTGTTAAAGACCTTACACAACAAAATAGAATTGTTTCTAAAACAATACTTCAAAATGTACTTGCACTTTGGCACTTTGGCAGGTGCTCCTGCACCAGGTTGCTAGGGAAGTTTTGGATTAAGGTTGACGATCACATTTGGAAGCACTAAATTAATTATGAAAATGGATAATTCAATGTAGATTTTTGCTTTGCCTATGCCCATATGGAAAATACATGCCCCAAGATGAATAACTCATCTACAATTTGCATGAGAGTGAGAAGCATGGTTCATGGTGGATATGTATTGAATCTCATCAACTTGTTTTGTTTTACTCTTTTCCTTCACATCCATCTTTGGCATCCTTAACTCTTATTTGTAAGGTCTCAAATGTCTTGAAGAAGAAATCTTGTGAGAATTATTCTACTTCTTCCTCTTCTCCCATGAAATGCACTAGGGGAGAGGACCCAATACCTAAGCATGTTCCAATAGTTGTTATAACATTTGTTGATTTAATGTCCAATATTTTTAATAATATTGCACCAATAGTTGTGATTTTAAAGTTGTTAGTGTCAATGATGAGTACCCATAACACGATGAAATGTATTCCTTAGACCTAAAAAACAACAAATCATGTGATATCACATTAGTACACAAACAAAACATGACAGTGCACAACTATTGGTCTAACTTTTTGGAGGCGTTTTTGGACACCTCAACAAAATGCATATTGATGTGACATCATATTTGATGATGTGGTCCTAAAACCTTAGTTATAAACCAAAGACTTGTCAAGTAAACTATTGTAAAAAGTTGGGAGTGATTTGAAATTTTCAAGTAGAATTTTGGGAAGTGCAAAATTAAGATGCTCAAATATTCAATCCTCCCCTAAAACGTTATTTTTATGCAACTTGAACATAGTATTTAGGCTTTGAATACTTCGAGATGAATTAGGATATGTAGACCTCATATTGTGAAGTATGAATTAGGTGTCTCCTACATATTAAGAATACACGGTAGTCGCATATACTTAAAAACCATCTGCAAACCCAAAAACAGATGGCTGATACCGTAGACTATAAAAGAATCTTTCCTTCCCTACCTTAGCAAAGAGCTGGTACGGGGCTTGCAAATAACGGGCGTTCTGTCTCTTTCGCCCGTCCTTGTGCAGACACCAGCGGATAGAGCTCTGAAAAATCGAAGGCTAAAAATGGCGGAGAGGTAACGTCTCTGTAACAGATGGCGCACATGAGCGTGGGCCACTCCACCTTCCGTCTCGGCGCGAGGAAGGGAAAATGGTCGGCAAAACATTCGAGCAGGCTCAGGCCAAGGCTCAATAAGTCCCCCGCGTAGGCGTCATAACTTTGCCCCGTAGCTGTCGGGAATCGAACCTGTGTGGGCTCGTGAACGCTCACGTCCTTACGTCTATATTAGAGGGATCCAGCGTCTGCGACAGAGTTCTGCAAACGCCAAAATCCGCAATTTTCAGCTCCGACATACGCCTCTGCTTCGGCACGTCCTCAAGCGAGAGCCCCCGTCCTTGTACTCCAGCACTGAGTGGGTATCTTGGCTCTGGTCATTTCAATCCTCACTAATGTAGAATTGAACCATGGGAAAAAGTAGGGTTTTGAAAAAAAAGAAAGAGTTAGGGTTTTGAGGTAGGGGTGAATACATGGAAGTTTAAGTGGTGAAATTATAGAGTATGGGGATTTTTGCAAGTGGGGATTAAAGGATTGATAGGAATATGGGTAAGAGTCAAAGCAGTCACAAGATTATGTTGGGATGTTTGGCGATATTTTATGGAGGTAGGTATAAAATTGAATGGGAAAAGATATGGGTGTGCTAATTTTATCATTATATTTTGCTTCTATTTTAATGTATAAGTGAATCTAATACATGAGCATGCATTTCAAAGTATATGATCATATTCATCCAACATAAAAAGTAAGTATTCAAGAATTCATAAAAGGATATTGATTCATATAAATAAACAAATTATTCTTGAATTCTTCTTTTACTTTTGTTGGTATGAGCACTCTGTCAAAATTTATAAAATAATAGGCAATAAGTAGCATCCACTACATGAACAAAATATACACAAACTATGAGACTTTAATATTGTCTAAATGAGAGTGAAAGAAGGGATATAGAATTATGCATGTGTAGAAAGATATAAAAATACTCAAATGATGTGGTAATATGATATAGGTCTACGTGACGTGGTCGTTTGATAATTTAACTCCATGCAATGGGGGGCAATACAATCAAAACTTTGCATGTGCAACATTTTGATCAATCTCCATGCAATTTGATAAATGTGATAAACCTTTGCACAATGCAAGTATGCAATACAAATAATCTCCATGCAATGTGGTAATGTGATGGGATAAAACTCTATGTGATGCAAGAGTGTAATTATATAATGATTTTAATTCCATATGGATATAGTGATGAGTATTCATCCAACATAGGTTACTATTTAAAATTTGGACCATAAAAGATGTTAGTGGCACCCCCCTCTCCCTGTCCCCCCTTTAATTGGTTGCATACAATAGGTATAAGGAATTGGAATAAAGCAAAAACAAAAAAATATAATGATAGCAATTAAACTATGAGGTAATTGAATAAGGTTTATGCAAGAATTTATAACATATAAGAATGTATCACCATATAACAAGCACACAAGATCATATTTTAGAGATGGGAATCAAAGGATAAGGCTTCCCCAAATATAGGAAAATGGTGAGACAAAGTTGGCCCTAAAGGCTAGATCAGGATCATGTAAGCATATCTTGTATCTAATCAAGTCAAAAGATAAGTGTGGAAGTATAGATAAGTAGGTTATATGCATAAAAGCACAAGTAAAGATGATTGCTAAAAGCATAGATAAAGTTCATGTTGCTCGATTTTCACCTGCGGGCTCAATCAGGCAGGGGAATCTATGTCTTCAAGTGTTCATGAAGGCCAAGTGGAGGAACATTTGCATCGAGGTTACATATTTTCTAACTTGTTTGCTTCTTGTGCAGCTGCAGGGGAAAATTATACTCTAAATTCGACACGTGATTTGAATGCTCAGGCCGACAGGACATTTTTGGTCGCTGTGAGTTTTTCTATCTTTCTCCGCTTGGGAAGAGCTCTCACCAACTGTTGTTCACAAGGTTAGCATCAGGGGGAATGGTTTACATTCGGTATAATGTCCCGCCGACTGGTGGGAGTCTCGCCGAGAGAGGTTAGCGTCGGTGTGAAGTCTTGCCAACCGAAGGTGGTCTCGCCGAAAGGGTTTGGGCTCGAAGAGAATGGAATGAGTTCGGTATGATGTCTCGCCGACCAAGTGGAGTCTCGCCGAAGGTTTGTGGCTTCGGTGTAATGTTTTGAGTTTGACATAATGTCTTGCCGATTGAGGGGAGTCTCACTGAAATGAAATGGTCTCGGCGAAAGGAGTTAGCGTCGGTGTGATGTCTTGCCGACTGGTGGAGGTCTCGCCGAAAGAAGTTGCACTTGGGGAAAGGTTGTGGCATCGGTGTGATGTCTTGCCGATGACCGATGGTCTCGTCGACCGAGGGTGCTCTTGCTGTAATGTCCTGCTGAATGCGGATGTCTCGCCGACGGAACAACACAACAGTATAACTCTTGGGGGATCGCTATGAGGTCTTGCCAACAATCAATGGTCTTGCCGATAGCGATGGGTCTGCTGTGGACTTCGGTGAGACCTCTTGCCGAAGGCGGTAGTTTGGCTGAACGATTTTTGATCACTTGTTTGTCTCACCGACTTGTTGTGGTCTTGCCGATGGGTATATGGCTTCGGTAAGACTCTTCGCCGAGGGGTTTGTGTTCGATATGATGTCTTCCTGATTGATGAAGTCTCGCCGATGGTTTAGCTCTTCAGTGTGACTGATAGGAGCTCGCTGAAACCTTGTCCCGACTTGTTTGTCTTGTCGATGGGTGTGTTCGTGCTTAGCATTGTCGAGACTCTTGTCGATGGTCTAAATGGAATGGTATCTACTATCAGGTGCTTTCGGTATGACCTCTTACCGAAAGCGATAGTCTTGCCGATGGTTTTGGGATATCGATATAACTCTTGCAGTTCGATGTGAAGTCTTTCCGACAGTTCTAAGCTATGCCGATTGCTGCTATGGAGTATAATCGCATCGGGGAGACATGGCTAGTGTCTCACCAACATGCGATTCTGTTTGAACGACTTTTGACCACCTGAAAATCTTACGTGGTGTCTGTTCAACCAATCCTAGGAAGCTGAGAGTGAACAAGTGGTAGTTTGACTGTGGCAACTGTCTTGTGAAGAAGATCAACAGAATGTGAGTGGTATGGATCTGCTCTGTGAATGAGATGATGAATCGGTTCGGTGGATAGTGGTGTTCATCTGTAAAGATCTAAGCAGGATAAATATGATGTTGTTTCTCAAGGAGGTCAACTTGCAGGAAGATCTAGAGCAAGAAGAAAGCCGAAGGGGAAGAGGCTGTGAGTCACAATGACAACTGTGATGTCTACTGGCGAAGGTAGATTGACATTTATGATAATACTACAGAGCATTCAAGACGGCTCTGATGAAGCTCTCGAGGTTGGACACAAGGGCTGCGAGTTAATGCGATCATTGCAAAAAATCTAAAGGCCACTCCTGAGGGTGATCTTTTCACCGACATGGAAAGAGGGATGCACATTGAATGCATCATTAACTTTATTCCAAAGGATCTGAGGGCTGACCCTTCTATAACCGACTCATTTTTTGTAAACCCTAGGGCAAGGGCCGACACTTTTTAGTTTTTTGTTGTATATATGACATTTTGGCCTCTTTGAAAAGGGATTCTTGGTTAAGAGATTGCTGAAAAAAGCATTATTCAAATTTTGTAACTCATTTTTTGTATGAATACTACAGATTGGTAATACAAAGACTCATTATTTTTCTCAATAGTCATTTCCTTAACCGATTTCCTTTGTTGTTTTAGTATTAGTTGCGAGTTTCATGATCAAATTTTGTGTAATCCTTTATTTTATCAGATTCCTTCAGTACTGGATGCAAAGAATATTATGTCATAGTGCAGGTTTATTTTAGTGATCTCTTTCTATTGCATTAATATCTGTGAAAACATCATTGTTTTCCTTGTGTTAAGCATTAGAATAGTCAGAACCTTACATAGAATCACTTTTGCAGACATAAATCTCTGTGTTGTGAGATTGTTTAGCTTTATTGGGATTTTCTGTGAGTTTCAATAGTATTGTCATATTTTTATCTTTGGTGTATCACCTGTTAGTGATAGGTTTTAAATTTCAAGTATAGAACTTACTCTTTTCCTTATCATTCTTCAGTATTCTCAAGTTATCTTAAGGGGAACCAGCCCATAATCTGGAGGTCCACTTCATTCCCAGGTCACCCACAACCTCGAAGTGTTCCCATGTGTCAATAGGTTGCTACAGTTAATAGCTTAGCAAGGGTGAAAACTTTATTTGACAACATTTTTTGGCACGCCCGGTGGGACTGAGAACTGTTTTTCAGTCTTAAACCAGAATTATCATACTATTGTTTGGTATGTGTAGCAAAAATTGTCGTCTTTGAGAGACAAATTTTAGCATACTTGGCGACTCCGTGCTCGGATTTAGCAATTTGAGTGCATTACTGCTCATGAGAATAGTGCAGAATAGGAGTAACTCGCCTGTTTTTGAGTATTTGTAGTTGTCCCCACCTAGAAGAAGAGGGAGGAAGTCCAAAAGGTTCAAAAGATAGCTATTTATTTCAGAAGATCCAAGTCAAATCTTTTTGTGAGAAGCCATACTGCTTTTCCTATTATTATTACTAAGAGCATCCTAGTTACAATGATTACAGCAGTGAGAAATCAGCCATTTGTTGCTTTTAACCAAGGCAGCCCACTGAATTTGACTTAGCATGATAAAAATTTTGTTGCTACCTTAAAAAGTCTGCCATATTTTCATGGCAAAGATCATACCACTCCAACAGAGCATATAAAGGATGTTGCTAACCTATGTGTTGTTCATCATGTGATTGAAGAAAATGTTGCACTCAGATTGCTGGCAACGTCATTTAAAGAAAAGCCTTGCAATGGTTCAGAGGCCTGCCTGTCAACTCCATAGCAACGTGGGATGAGTTAGGCAGCCAGTTGTGCAAGTTTTTTGAAGATAAATCTGACCACTTGTCGTTGGTGGAGCAACTGTCTACAATCAAAAGAGCTCCTCATGAAGTTATGTTAGATTTCAATCACCGTTTCCAGAGGACGTGGGATAGAATTCCACAAACGGTAAGACCTACTGCGAATCGTGTATTTTTATACTATTTGAGAGCTTTAAATAGTGATATTTTCGTGATGATTCAATCGACGGGAGGGGATACACTTCTTGCAACATATAGTGTAGTTGTTAGAGCTGAAAACAGCCTCATACAGGCTGGTAAAATTGCCCCAAGACCACCTATGCCAATATTTCCTGCTCTTCAGCCTTCAATCCCTATGTAGTTACCTCCTTTGGTTGTTATTCCGAGTGCACCAACATTGCCAGCACCTGATACCCAGCCTAATGGTCAAGTAAATGCATTTCCAACTCAGTCTTTCGAACTGCAAGAAATTAAAGGCCTTCTAATGACCTTTGGCAATGAGATGGTTAATCTCAAAAAATAGCAAAATCAAGGTTTTAAGCCTTATCAGCCCTCATTTCAATCTAATTACCAGCAAAATCAGACCAGCATACCACCTTATCAGCCTTATAATCAGGGCCAAAGATCTGTTCCTAACCCAAGGCCATATCAAGCTTATGACTCCAATACTGCAAGCACTTCCAAAGAGCTTGCACCTGTCAAGAACAATTTAGTTCAAGATTATGAGTGGTGCTTTCTGTATAATCAATCCCATAATCAGAGCACCTGTGTAAATGGGTTGCTTAATCAAGCCTTGATGGTTCAAAATAGTTCAATAATATAGACTAATGTTCCTGTAGCAACTGAAGTACAACAGCAAGAGCAACAGACACATGAATCTACATTCCTAAACTGGCAGGGGGAAGAATTTTGTGGAATGAACCACGCTGATTCTTCAGTTGCAGACAACACACACAGTAAAAAGAGGGCAATAGAGGAAGGACATCAACCTGATACAGTTTTAACTCAATCGAAACAAGGGTTGAACCAGAATCTGAATGCTCCTGGCTCATCAAAAGTTGACCGAATCCGAATGCTACCAAGAGGGTAGCCTTTGTTAGGCAAGCAACATTCTGATTCATTAGTCCAGGCGCCTACGGTTAAAGGTGATGATATTCCTCCTAAAGGTCAAGTTAAAACTGCTACATCTTTCAATATACTTGAGCATATGAAGAAAATTATTGTACCCATGTCAATATGGGATTCTTTGAGTATCCCAGATCAAAAGGACCTGCTTCAATTTGCTTTATCAAGTTTAAGTGTCTCAGATGAGCCTAGTATAGAAAAGGAGAAAGTTGTGTTGACTAGTACTGCTGTTGGTGATAAAGAACAGCAAGTTGCTAAGGCCAAGCCACCTCCTTTTTATTTTTCATTGATCATAGGAGATCATCTTGATCACAATTGTATGATTGACTCAGGGGCTAGTAGTTCAGTTATGCCCAAACAAATTGTTGATAAGTTGGGAATTGAATATGAGCCACTAGAAAGGGGGGTAGTACAATTGGATGGTACTGCTGTTAACACAGTAGGGGTCATTAAAAATTTGAGCTTAACTTTACATGCCTGTCCAAATTTTGCAATACCACAGGATATCTACATTATTGAGTTTCTCCCATACTTTTCCCTTTGTTTATCTAGGGATTTTACGGCCAAGATAGGTGGTTACCTATCCTCTGATTGGTATTATATGTTGTTCAGAACTAGATATGGTACTAGATTCACTGTTAAATAAGAACCCATAGCCAAAGTTCATATTGAACCTTACAATCCATCTCCTATTAATGCCAACTTGTTCACAAGTGTACAAGTGGAGCAACCTGCTGTTCAAGAGGCTGAAATTCAAACGGAAAGAACATCAGATATTCTTTCTAAAAAGTGGTCATCTCAAACTCATGAAGTCGGTATAGGTAAGCAGTTGGAGGAGGTTGACATTAGTGTTTATATGATGCATGAGACTGACTCTTTTATGCCTAATATTGAAAAGGACAAAGAACAACACAGTGAGCAACATGAAAATGATGTGTGGGAGTTGTATTTTGACGGCTCAAGGAGTAGGATAGGTGTTGGTGGTGGATGTATGTTGGTGTCACCAGAAGGTCAGAAGTACTATCTAGCTTTCAAATTCTATTTTAGTTATTCTAATAACTCTGCTGAATATGAAGCTCTAGTCCAAGGCTTGGAGTGGGAAAGACAGAGAGGTATTAGCTATCTAAAGGTTTATGGTGACAACGAGTTGGTTGTCAATCAGGTTAGAAAGCTTAATGTTGTGAAAAATGATATACTCAGGTCTTATAGGAATAGAGTATGGGACCTCTTAGAGGGATTTGAGGCATTTAATCTGATTTCCATTCCTAGAGCTCAAAATAAACATGCTGATAGATTAGCTGTTGTAGGAGCTGAACATGATATTCTGAAGGAGATTTGCAGTGATAAAACTAATCAACATATCAAGATTGTAGTTAGGCTTGATGTGCCTGATAATAATATACACTAGCAAGTCTTCGATAGTGACCAACAGATTGTCAACTTTTTAAGAGAAGAAGCTGAGTTCTCACACACCAATCAGGAAAAGTTACAGCACCAGTACAGTGACCAGATTATTCAACTAAAAAACAACAAGTTGTTTAAAGGCCTAGTCACTTTAGAATCTATTTTTAATACAGATGATGAAGCTAGAAAACCCAAGGGGAGTATTCAAGTTCAGCAAGATCACTACGAAGAAGTTGAAGTTTTCAAAGAAAAGCTTCTTAAGTTAGGCAAGGTATTTACGGTTGAAGAGAAGCATGTTTTTATTCAGCTTTGTCAAGAATTTAATGATATCTTTTCTTGACAATATACTGATTTAAAGGGATTTAACCCCTAGCTTGCTCAACATACCATTGAACTTGAGCCTAATGTCAAACCTGTTAGGCAAAAATAGAGGCCCTTGAATCCTAAGTTAGAGCCTTTGATGAAAAAGGAACTAGATAAGTTGATTGAAAGCAGCATTATTTTCCCCATTAAGCATACCTCATGGGTTTCAAACCTAGTACCAGTAAGGAAGAAAAATGGTGAAATAAGACTTTGTGTAGATTTTCGTGACTTAAATAGGGCCTCCCTAAAAGACCATCATCCTCTGCCTTCTATGGAGCGGATACTTCAGGTAGTTTCAGGGTCTGAAAGGTTTTCCTTATTAGATGGCTATTTTGGTTACAACCATATATTAGTGAAAAAAGAAGATCAGTACAAAACAACCTTCACCACAAAGTGGGGAACTGTGGCCTATCAAAAAATTCCCTTTGGTTTATCTAATGTTGGGGAAACCTTTCAAAAAGCAATGGATATGGCCTTTCAGGGTCTAATGTACAAGATAGTCTTAGTCAATCTTGATGATATCACTGTTTTTTCTAAGGAGGCTAAGGATCATCTGAGTCATTTAAGGAAATTTTTTGAGAAATGCAGGGAATTTGGGATATCACTTAATCCCAAAAAGTGTGTGTTTGTTGTTCACGAAGGAAGATTGCTTGGTTATGTGGTGTCTAAACATGGTATCACTATCGACCCTGAAAGAATAAGTGCTATCTTAGCTCTTCCTTTACCAGCGCACAAAAAAGGTTTGCATAGTTTTATTGGTAGGATTAACTTTGTTAGGAGGTTCATCCCTGACATTGCTGATTTATTGAGTCCACTAACTCATATGCTGAGAAAGAAGGTACCTTTTAGCTAGACTAAAGATGGGAAAATAAGTTTTGAGCTTATAAAAGAGGCATTAGTAGCTGCACCTACACTTATGAATCCTGATTTTTCTAAAGATTTCATTTTATATGCCTATGGAAATATTGATTCACTTTCAGCCATGCTTGTACAACGAAATGATGAAGGATCTGAACAGCCTGTGGCGTTCTTCAGTCAGGGACTCAAAGATTACAAGCTCAAGTGTACTTTTGTAGAGAAGCATGTTCTCGCTGTTATAAGAAGCTTAAAGAAGTTCATGCACATGCTTTCCAATAACAAGATTATACTGATGGTTGCTCATCCAAGTGTGAAAGAATTTTTACTGAACAAATATTTGAGTGATAAAAGAGTTGGTTGGGTCACTAAGGTGATGGAGTATGACCTTGAAATAAAGGTTACCAAACTAATAAGAGGGAGAGGTCTCTACGAACAGCTTACAAAGGACAGAAACAACGACATAAAGGAGGAAGAAGGTTTTGTTTTAGCACTTCAAGATGGACAAAAAACTGCTATACCTGCTCCTACAGGTTGGATTGTGGCAATTACACATTTTTTGTTGACTGGTGAGTGCCCTCCTGATCTAACAAAATCCAGAAGAAGGTATTATCGACTACAATCCATACCTTATGTTCTTTTAAACGGTTTGCTGTTTAGAAGAGATTTTCATGGTGTCCTATTGAGATGTATTGAAGCTGATTAGGTTGATAGAGTATTGCATGAATTCCATCAAGAGTCAGCTGGTGGAAAATTTTCTCCAAGGGATATTGCTCTCAAAATAATGAAAGGAGGATATTACTGGCCTACCTTATTCAGAGATGCTCATTTATGGGTGAGGAAATGTAAGAAATGTGCCATTTTTGCTGGAAAAGAGAAGCTGGCAGCCCTCCCGCTGCAACCAATTCAAATTGATTAGCCCTTCATGAAATGGGGTTTGGATTTCATTAGGGCTATAAACCTGCCATCAAGTGCAGGCCACAAGTGGGTGCTCACTGCCACTGATTATTTCTCAAAATGGACTGAAGCTGTGGCACTCAAAGAGGCTAGTGAATTTGCTGTCCTGAATTTCTATGAAGAGTTAGTTACCAGATTTAGTATCCCAGATTCTATTATCTCAGACAATGCCCTTGCTTTTGTGAGTATTAAAATTTTGAACTGGGCTGTCAAGAATGGTATATATCTGAATACATCCTCTAACTATTATCCGCAGGGCAATGGACAGGCTGAGTCCACCAACAAGAATCTCCTGAGGATCATTAAGAGAACTATGGAATACAATCAAAGAGCCTGGCACACCAAGCTGAAATCAGCCTTGTGGGCTGATAGAATTACGCCAAAAAGTTCTACAAGACTTTCTCCATACATGTTAGTATATGGAAAAGAGGCAAGACTTCCTATTTCAGTTGAACTCCCAGCCCTTGATTTGGTAAACCAACTTGATATGATTGAGGAGGAGCCTATGACAACAAGGTTAGCTCAGTTAATTGAACTTGAAGAACTCAGAGCTGAAGCAGTGAAAAAGATTGAGCAACATCAGGCTCAAATGAAAAGGTCATTCGATAAAAAGGCGTCTCCCAGAGTGTTCCAGGAAGGTGACATAGTGCTAAAGTGGGATGAATTGAAAAGCAGGCCTGGAAAGCACTCCAAATTTGACACATTTTGGACTGGGCCATATATCATCACTAAGAAGAAACAACATAATGCTTTCCAGCTATCTAGGTTGGATGGTATAGTGGAACCAATCCCAGTGAATGGGATTCACCTCAAACATTTCTTCTGAGGTATGGACCTAAATTTGTACATAGTTGTTAAAATCCTAGGTATCAATAAGTGCTTCCGCACCTTATATTAGATGCAGTTTTCATTCCCCTAAGTGTTGTTTCAGCACAGGTGAACAGTTCTCCGTCTACTGTTTTGTCTTGGATGGGCCATGGCCTCGTATGTGTCTGTCTGCTAAGTTACTGGAGTCCTGGGTGAGTTTTCTAAGTGAGGGTCTAGGTTGCCAATGACTCCATGCCCAATGGATAGGCCTAGGCTACTGGTTTGCATGTTTAGCAAGCAAACATCCAGCTGAGGTCGCCAGAAATGTTGCCCGATTTTCACCTGCGGGATCAATTAGGCAGGGGAATCTCTGTATTCAAGTGTTCATGAAGGCCAAGTGGAGGAACATTTGCATCGAGGTTACATATTTTGTAACTTGTTTGCTCCTTGTGTAGCTGCAGGGGAAAATTATGCTCTAAATTCGACACGTGGTTTGAATGCTTGGGCCGACAAGACATTTTCGGTAGCCGTGAGTTTTTCTATCTTTCTGCGCTTGGGAAGAGCTCTCGCTGACTATTGTTCACAAGGTTAGCGTCGGGGGGAATGGTTTACATTCGATATAATGTCTCGCCGTTTGGTGGGAGTCTCGCCGAGAGAGGTTAGCATCGGTGTGAAGTCTTGCCGACCGAAGGTGGTCTCGCCGAAAGGGTTTGGGCTCGGAGAGAATGGAATGAGTTCGGTACGATGTCTCACCGACCAAGTGGAATCTTGCCGAAGGTTTGTGGCTTCGGGGTAAGGTCCTACCAATTGACAATGGTCTCTTCGAAATGGTTTGAGTTTGGTGAAATGTCTCGCCGAAGGATTGTGCCTTCGGTGTAATGTTTTGAGTTTGGCATAATGTCTTGCTGACTGAGGGGAGTCTTGCAGAAATGAAATGGTCTCAGCGAAGGAGTTAGCGTTGGTGTGATGTCTTTCCGACCGGTGGAGGTCTCGCCGAAAGAAGTTGCACTCGGGGAAAGGCTGTGGCGTCGGTGTGATGTCTTGCTGATGACCGATGGTCTTGCCAATAGAGGGTGCTCTCGCTGTAATGTCTTGCCAAATGCAGATGTCTCATCGATGGAAGAGCACAACAGTATAACTCTTGGGGGATTGCTATGAGGTCTTGCCGACAAGCAATGGTCTTGCCAATAGCGATGGGTCTACTATGGACTTCGGCGAGACCTCTTGCCGAAGGCGGTAGTCTGGCCGAACGATTTTCGATCAATTGTTTCTCTCGCCGACTTGTTGTGGTCTTGCCGATGGGTATATGGCTTCGGTAAGACTCTTGGCCGAGGGGTTTGCGTTCGATATGATGTCTTCCTGATTGATGAAGTCTCGCTGATGGTTTAGCTCTTCAGTGTGACTGATAGGAGCTCGCTGAAACCTTGTCCCGACTTGTTTGTCTTGTCGATGGGTGTGTTCGTGCTGAGCATCGCCGAGTCTCTTGCCGATGGTCTAAATGGAATGGTATCTACTGTTAGGTGCTTTCGGTATGACCTCTTTCCGAAAGCAATAGTCTTGCTGATGGTTTTGAGATATCGATATAACTCTTGCAGCTCTATGTGAATTCTTGTCGAAAGTTCTAAGTTATGCCGATTGTTGTTGTGGAGTATAATCGCATCGGGGAGACACGGCTAGTGTCTCACCGACATGCGATTCTGTTTGAACAACTTTTGACCACCTGAAAATATTACGTGGTGTCTGTTCAACCAATCCAAGGAAGCTAAGGGCGAACCAGTGGTAGTTTGACTGTGGCGACCGTCCTGTGAAGAAGATCAACAGAATGTGAGCGGTATGGATCTGCTTTGTGAATGAGATGATGAATCGGTTCAGTGGACAGTGGTGTTCGTCTGTAAAGATCTAAGCAGGATAAATCTGATGTTGTTTCTCAAGGAGGTCAACTTGCAGGAAGATCTAGAGCAAGAAGAAAGCTAAAGGGGAAGAGGCCACGAGTCACAATGACAGCTGTGATGTCTACTGGCGAAGGTAGATCAACATTTATGATAATGTTGCAGAGCATTCAAGACGGCTATGATGAAGCTCTCGAGGTTGGACACAAGGGTTGCGAGTTAATGCGATCGTTGCAAAAGATCTAAAGGCCACTCCTGAGGGTGATCTTTTCACCGACATGGACAGAGGGATGCACATTGAATGCAACATTAAGTTTATTCCAAAGGATCTAAGGGCCGACCCTTCTGTAACCGACTCATTTTTTGTAAACCCTAGGGTAGGGGCTGACACTTTTTAGTTTTTTGTTGTATATATGGCATTTTGGCCTCTTTGAAAAGGGGTTCTTGGTTAAGAGATTGCTGAAAAAAGCATTATTTAGACTTTGTAACTCATTTTTTGTATGAATACTACAGATTGGTAATACAAAGACTCATTATTTTTCTCAATAGAAAGTCATTTCCTTCACCGATTTCCTTTGTTGTTTTAGTATTAGTTGTGAGTTTCATGATAAAATTATGTGTAATCCTTTATTTTATCAGATTCCTTCAGTACTGGATACAAAGAATATTATGTCATAGTGCAGGTTTATGTTAGTGATCTCTTTCTATTGCATTAATATCTGTGAAAACATCATTGTTTTCCTTGTGTTAAGCATTAGGACAGTTAGAACCTTACATAGAATCACTTTTGCAGACATAAATCTCTGTGTTGTGAGATTGTTTAGCTTTATTTGGATTTTCTATGAGTTTCAACAGTATTGTCATATTTTTATCTTTGGTGTATCACCTATTAGTGATAGGTTTTAAATTTCAAGTATAGAACTTACTCTTTTCCTTATCATTCTTCGGTATTCTCAAGTTATCTTAAGGGGAACCAACCCATAATCTGGAGGTCCACTTCATTCCTAGGTCACCCACAACCTCGAAGTGTTCCCATGTGTCAATAGGTTGCTACAATTAATAGCTTAGCAAGGGTGCAAACTTTATTTGACAACTGTTCACGTGAGTAAAATTAATATGTGAAGTATTTGTCCATAAGAAAAATCATAAAAATTATATATTTCCCCTATATTATGCTTCTAATCCACAAAAATAACAATGTAAATGAATGATATTTACTATTTTATTGGGCCTAGATAAACTACAAGAACTAGATCTAAATCAAGAAGTGATGATGAAAGGTTCAATCCAATTAGGATGCAATTTTCTATTGACTCTTTCTTACCATAAATAGGTTTTTAGGGTTAGCAAGAAGAATCCAGTCATCCAGTTGGAAATCCATATGAATGTTGTGTTATAATTTTCTTTAAATTATTTTTGATATGATTGAAGATTATCTAAAGTATTGCATCTTCTTTCATAAAATGTTTAAAGTTCTTGTAATTGATGTTATTTTCGTGTAGTTTCATCAATAATGCCACAAAGGGAAACTCTAAATGAAGGGATATCCAAATCAAGAGGTATAATAGCCTTAGTTCCAAAATTGGAAAAATAATGTGTATACCTCATGGGAGTGTGAATATTAGTGCTATTGTAATATTAGAACTTGCCTACTTCCAATTCACATATTACATTTCCACACTCATTTAGATATGTTTTAGGACCATTCCACCTATTTCTGACATTTTCTCTAATCACAACAAGATAATACATGTAGATTCATCCTTAGGAACAACCCTTCTATTAGACCTTATAGTGAAGGGGGGGCGACCACCTTGGGACTCTAGGTCACAAGAGAGTCCTAAGCAACAAGCTGTCCCAAACTACCTCAACTTTGTTAAGAAATTGAAAAGGGGTAAGGCGTTGAGGCTGAAAAGGAAAGAAAAATGGCCTATTACTTTCCTTCTATTGAACCGGGTGTTCACAAGGTCAAAAGAGCTGGTTTCGAGGGTTTGGTCTGTTGCCCATACAACTTATTGTCTAAGGATGACAACACAAATTACAAACTCTAGTGCAGTGTGCTGGCATCTCAGTGGTGCATTGGCGTCCATATAGATAGAGTTCTAGAAGACGAGTTGAAACTTGATGAAACATACTAATTTTTTGATAGATAAGTTTTTACACTACATCAGAATGTTGGAAAAGTATAAAACTGAAAGTGTGACAAAAGGAATTCTTGTAAATAAATTATGCTAAAATGGAAAAAGAGAGGGTGACGAATTAGACCTACCCACCCACAAATCGAATCTTCAAGTAGCTCCACTCACACTCATCTGCACACACACAGATGATAAAATGTTGGGGTTGTGTTTAGAGGACTACCTTAGTCAGTACCCCGCTTCAATGTTCCCACCTCCACAGACAACTAGATAGCCATAAGATATAAAAAATGATAAACAAATGGAAAGGAAAGCACCAACAACAAGTATGCTATGTAGTAAACAGTCTGATGTGAAGAGAAAATAGCAATGGACAATGTCACCTCCACACCTACAAGCACTCAAGGAAAGTAGTGGAAGGAGAGAGCTTGCAAGTCCAACAATAACGTTTTCGCAACAAATGTGATGTAGAAGCCAAGAACAACAACTTGCCACCAGAAGATCAAAGCTTGAGAGTGAAAAAGTGGAGCTAAGAGTGAGTGAATTGATCAAGAAGCATGAAAAGAGTGAAGTAGAATCAAGGAGTGAAAGATCAAGAAGATAGAGCATTTGAATGGAAAAAGGGAGGAAAAAGACCTGTTTCTCATCGATCAAGGGAGGTAGAGACGTTAGACTTCGTTGCCAATGGAGAAACGTAATGCCTCTATAGATTTCAGAGGCAAGAATCCTATTAGGATGACAATGCGACATGCGGACGTCCATGCGGCATGCATGCGTCCCCGACAAAGATTCCTCCACCTATGCAAAAATATGCGGCTAGGTGGTGGCGATGGGATTACATCATCAAGTTTACATTTTTCTAAGGTAGGGGTGATGAAATGGGGAATTTTCCTAGGGGTGAAAATTCGCCGATTACATTTTTCCCCCACTTTAGCGAGCATGCATGTCAGTACGAATGAGAGGTAAAGTAGAAAGAGGTTGGAGAGAATATACTTGAACCGTCGAGGAAGTAGATCTTGATCTGACACACCCAAACGTGTAAGAGGTAGCTCTATAGGTTCTCAATCCCATAGGGAAAACTTGGCGTGAGAGAGAGAGAGAGATGGCTCCACTGGTACTCTGTCCTATGGAAAGTGAACAAAAGGCTCTACGAGTTCTCGATCCTGTGGAAGTTGAACAAAGGCTCTACAAGTTCTCAATCCTATAGAAAGGAAGCGCTTGACAGGTTCTTGGTCCTATGAAGGGAGCACCACATGTTCTTGGTCTTGTGGGACTTGTATGAAAGGACTCGATAGGTGCTCGTCTTGAAGAGTTGATGCGAGAGGCCCTTACAAATGCTCGGTCCTATAAGGTAATCTTGATGAGGTGCTCAATCCTACAATCTTGATTGTTAAAGTGGCTTTACAGGTGCTTGGTCCCGCAAAGCAACATGTTAGGTGGAAAGCTCAAATAGATAGACATATCACTAGCAACTGAAGGAGAAGTTTTGAA
>VDFB02286469.1:0-35090 GCA_007258455.2 Sequoia sempervirens
ATTTAATTAAATAAGTGATTTATTCAATCAAGGTTAGAACTTTAGAACAAATGATGAATTGGTTAAAATAAATGAAAGGAATTTATTCAATTGATATTGGAAGAAATGTTAGATGATTAACTTAAATAGTAAAGACTTATTTAATTAATTTTAGAAGAATAATAAAATAGATTAATTCAATAGTTATTATTTATTTAATTAATATTGGAAGTAGATCTATAAGATAGTCCTAGTGTGATGATGACAAAAATGTGGGCATGAATTTTAGGTGGACCTATATTATGAAAAATATGTTATCACAAAGAAATATTTGATTTAAAAGTACTTAATACATATCAACCCCCAAACCCTTTCCACACCAACTCTAAGAGTGAATCTACTAACTAATAGATGTCTCAATTATAAAATATGAATTTGTCTAATTTATAATCTAAGGGTTTTGGAGATACCTTATGATTCTTTGAGGTAGGGTTGTAGCATTACCAAAAGGTGTCCAATAACTAGTTTTAGTATACTTGGGTAGGATTATACTAAACTTGCATGTCCTTGGCATGACCATTGTTTTCTTAGTTGGTATTAAGAACATACCTTTGGGATTGCAAGGCTTTAACATAATACAAAACTATGGGGTGTAGACAAGAGATAGCTTCTTCACCCTAACAAGATAAACATGGTGAATGTAATTTCCCTTGCATTGACCTATGCAAAGTGATCTATAGAGGAATCAAAATACCACTTATAAAAACCCCACTATTTCTATGTATGGTCCCTGACCCCCAATACATACCTGCATCACATTTATTAAATTATCCCCTTCCACCCTAATATTGAAGTAAATAAATTGGGTCAAAGTTTGGTTATTTAAAAAACCCCAATATGCATACACATGATAAGGTATTGATTTAGAGGTGAATCCATCAAGTGACCCACATGCCACATTTTCTTCTAGCTTGTACTCTAATTTAATCACAATTATAAAATTTATTTGTGCCATTCTAATACTCATTATACAACTTGTTCAATTTATTGAAGTGGGATGCCATTTTCCTCAACCATAGTGCATAATTGTGTTTTCCATGCCTAATCACTTTACAACCATAATCATCAATCTAGATGTCTATTTCAAAAACCATTCCTCCATGACTTTTCAACAATCCATCTTTTATAGGTTTTACCCTTTTTTGACTTATTTATGCCACATAAATTTTAAGATGAATTATCTCAAGGCCATTCTCAATGTCTTCCATATCTTTGCACAATTAAAAAATTTATATCTCCTATTTTTTATAATTATTTGTGGTTCATGTTGCAAAGACGGTTGTCATTGCACCAAAAGATCGGTCTATTAATGCCCAATACAACCACCAGAGTTAATAAATCCATGGGAGGTAGCTAAGCCATGTCACAAACTTGAGTGCTACATTGCAAAACACAAGGAGACCAAGGGCACACACCTTGCAATAATAATCTAAATTTAAGATACTCTGCCAAACTCTTAGAAGATAATCCCCTAGGTGCATTTTCACACATACCTTTTGGAGTTTTTCCAACCAAAGATATTAGGGCTTACATTCATGGGAATATGGAAGAACACCCCTCTAGAAAATTGTTGAATCTATGGGTAGATGAGTTAGTTTGAGATGATTACACCTTAAAAATAGAGTACAATACCTTGACTAAGAAGAAATTAGATGTGTGGCAATGGTTTCCAAACTTTAGCTATGAAGAGAAGTGCATTAGAATGGCCTTAAGTAGAATTCACAATCAGTTTATGTGGCTTGATGGACCTCACATGATCACCAAGGAAGTAATTAGAGAAATCACTAGTTTATGGTCCACCAAACCGGCTCCCATCTGTAAATTTTCCAAGAACAAAGATATAATGGAGAAAATGGGTGATGTAGTAAACCCTATCAGAAGCTTAGCATTCAAATATACAACTATGGTTATTGGACACAAGATTTATAGAGACAACTTAGTCTCTGCCATTGCAATTCATGTGGCACTGGATGATTGAAAACATTGTTGAGTATGACCTCTGTGAGTTACTCTGACAACAATTGATGGAGAACCTAAAGGAAATTAAGAAGAAAAATCATGTATTCAGGTATGTCACATTGGTGATATGTTTGGTTTTCTACTTTTTGAAGGAAGTTCCTATGGTTGGAAATGTTAATTGGTCAAGTGAAAAGTCTATTGCACACTAGATAGGAGACTATATAAGTAATATTGGAGATATGAATGCTCAGGGTGATGCCCTTGCAACCTTCTTTGCAATGTTTCAAAGAAGAATGAACAT
Organism: Sequoia sempervirens; assembly: GCA_007258455.2. NCBI lineage: Eukaryota > Viridiplantae > Streptophyta > Pinopsida > Cupressales > Cupressaceae > Sequoia > Sequoia sempervirens. Next base: position 2,300 of record VDFB02286469.1, read on the forward strand.
GAGATAGAGAATTCTAAGAGATGTTGTAAAGAAATAGATAAATGACATTACCTTTCTGGTCTCTACAGATTTTTGCATAATGGAAGCGGTTGAACCTAGAACCATTTGGGTTTTGGAACCTAGCTATGAAGTATTAGAAGAAGAAGCTATTGGTTGTGCAGAAGTGTTACACAATCATCTTAAAGATCCCATCAGACCAAGGTATGGAAATTATCAAGAAAAGACAATGGAAGTTCACCAAAAATTTAAGAAATCACAGATGAAGAAAGGGTTGATGTTGAGGTAGAATCATATGCCAAAGACCTTGGAATTTCAAAAGATAAAGTTAGGGTAGCTATAGAAAGAGTTAGAGATGCTATGAGTGCAGAAGAATCCTCTGGTAGCTCTAGGAGAGTAGTTACTAGATCTCTACCTACAAATGGTGAGAAGAGGAAATCCACAAATTATCCTTCAGTAATGGAGAAATCGCCTCTGTTAGTCCATACCATCAAGGTAGAAGCAAATAAAACCATAAGGAGAATCAAGCAGAAAGCTATAAGGAAAAAGGAAATTGGCATCATTGTGACATCTGAAGAAGATTTAAAGGTTGACCTCAGTGCCCCAGAACTAAATATGGAAGGATATATGCATATAGATGATTCTCAACATGAGCATGAGATCAGTGAATTAATGGATGAAGCTGTAAAGACACTACAAGAGATAACACCTAAAACAAACTTTATTTCCTCCCTACCTACAATGGAGAACTTCAAGCTACTGACTGATTCCTTCAAGGAATACACCTCTGGACTAAAAGAACAAGTTGAAACAAAAGTTGAAGCATGGTTTGCAGAAAAGAAATTATTGGGAATTTTAGAGAAGTGTGCATTTGCACACAACAATGTAGAAGAAAGTTTGAAGGATGTACAAGCCTATGAAGAGGAAGCAAAGACCATATTTTTGTATTGTATGAAGTGGTTGGATGCCACACAAAGCATAAAAGATGTTATGAATGAAATTGAGACACAAATAAGCAGTGCATCAAACACTTATGACTCGATACAAGATAGAGATGATCAGACCTAGACTGATTTAGTGAAATTACATAAAAAATACTTTACTCTGCAGAGCCAGGAAGAAGAAATAATCAAACAATTTGAGAAGCTAAGGGACTTGGTGAAGATGAAGTATATACCTGTTTCAATTTCCCTTGCTAGTACAAATAGGATGTCAAAGATAAATCTTACTCCCAGTACTCCAGAAGAAGGAAAGGAAATCTTCGTGAAGCTTGAGTCACAGTATAGAACACTTGTATAAGTAAAGAAGCATTTGGAAGAAGGTAAATCTACCTGGCAAGTCATCTTGCAAAAGATTCAAGGGTCAACATCTTCAAGTTGACAATTTTTACTCTTTATGCATTTTTCAAGTTTTTAGGTTCTTGTGAAAATATGCAAATGGTATAGGAGATTTTGGTTAACTTCCTAAGGGGGAGTTAGCACACTCTTTTAGTTATATTTTTTTGTACATCTAACGGGGAGTATGCAAAAAAATTTTGCACACCTTCTTCCATTGATGTCAAAGGGGGAGGGATATTCATTAAGTTATTTGGGGAAAGCAAGTTTTTGGAGAATTCTTTTTGGTAAGAGGGAGATATTCAAAAAGTCATTTGGGGTAAGCAAGTTTCTTTTGGAGAATGTTTTTGGTAAGCATGTTGCCATCAATGACAAAGGGGGGGATTATTGGAAGTGATGCTATAAAGAGGGAGATTGTTGGAAGTTTTTCATTGATGATGTTGTCCAAAAATATGAGCCTGGTATGTACATTTTGCATGATCTAGTGTTGTCATTGATGTCAACATTGTTGTCGATCATTCCAGCTTGATTTAGAAGTATTTTTGAAGAATTTTGTATAGGATAAGTTGGTTTGGAAAGTATAGCTACAAAGGGAAATTCCTAAGTATCAAATTTGCTAGTACAACAGTTTAGTGTGTTAGTTTTTGGGTCCGTACTCCATTGCAAATTGAGAATTCACTCTGCGATTCTAATAGTATTTTGATGATCATTAGATGGATCTATATACAATTTTTTATGTTGTTTAGTGGAGTATTCAGGAAGATATAATTGACAGAGTCTGATTCTATATATTACAATTGTTTTCTATACAGAGTGTTAGTGTGGGAGATTCCACATTCTTTCATAGATAATTACTTTGTGTTGTGATGTTAAATATAAGCTTTCAGATGTTGGTCGAGTGGGAATTCAAAGTGAGGTCGAGTCTTGAATCACAAATATGATGAGTTGGGTAATAGATGGAAGTTTTGTGTTTAGGTCTAATTTGGGGCTGACCTAACATGTTTGAAGGATTAACATGTGTTGCAATTTTATGTAAGACTTATCCATCCCGACCTATCTTAAGGAGAATTGAATTTTGAATTAAGGAACGAGATGTGGTTGAAATGTTTTAAGGATGACATAGTTTAATTTTGTGTGTTACTTTCAATTAGGCTGACCTAATTGAAGTTACACTTAATGTGTGTGTGTGTATATAGGAGATTGATTTCAGTGTTCTGAGAGATAGTGTGAGTAATGTGAGAAAAGTGACATGAATGATGCAAATTTAATCAGAGTTGTGTGAATTGTGTTGCAAAGTGTGCAAATATAGAGAAGAGTAGAGCATTGATCTAGATCAGTACAAAGATTTTTTTGTACTTCCTTGGAACTGTAATCCAACATATTATAGATGCATTTGAAAGAATTCAATGGATTGTGAGCCACCCCTTATTTATTCTATCTTATTCTCTATGGACAATGAGTCCACTTGCAATGAGCATTTATGTAATATACTATATCCAGATATAATATATTGTGAGCTAACCCTCACCGTGATTTTTCCCATTTTGGGGTTTCCATATAAAAATCCTAGTGTTCTTGTGGATGTTTCATGCTTTCATTCATTACTGTAGTTAAATGTATTTTGGTAATTGGATGGCTAATGTTTGAATGGTTTAAAGGCATACTGATTCACCCCCCCTTAGTATTTCGGGTGTTCAACAATTCCTTTTATTTGGTGGTTTTTTTGCCTAGTAACCATGCCCTCAAAATATTAGATTCAAATGGAAATATGTATGCCCTCTACATCCCTCATTGTGAATTCCATTTCTATGCATGTCCAATATTTTGTAATGTAAACCTTCTTCAATATGGAAATGCATGATATCATTTTGAGATGATATTCTTTTCCCATCTCATTATTTAGTTTTACAACAATAGTGTCAAGTGGGAATAAACTATAGGCACTTGCATAGTGTTCTTTATCAACGAATATCTCATCATTTTTTTATTTTGCACAATTTAGCCTTTCCTCTTTGCTATATTAATTTTGTACCCTCCAAAGTTTTCTCTTCCCCTTCTTCATCCCCTTCATGATGTTGTTGGATGGAGGTATCAAGAAAATATGCAGTGGTTATTGATGATTTAACCCAAAAAGATACAATTGTTAACATTCTTAGAAACCCATATTGGGTATGCATAGAAGAATGATAGATAAATGTCAAATAATTACACATTAGCAACTATTACAAACATGAAATTGTATACAAAAATATTGCAAACACATAGTTGCATAGACATATATTGAAAACATGTTGTTGCATTTATGCTAATATTTTTAAATGTGAAAAAAAATGAATGTATTCATATTTTTAGATATACATTTGCATGTATGCACAAATTACATATATATAGTGTATGCAATATTTGCAAATATACGTTACATGTATGCAATATTTGTAGATATATAGTGGCATGTTTACAATATTTATCGTTGTTTATAGGTATAAATGAAAAATATATTTCTATATATATTTTCTTAGGCCAATCCATAAATGACTATACATATAATATTTGATAGAGTGCCAATTTGAACATCAATGAATACAAATTTGTAGCAACTTACACATATATACAAATCATTTTTTTGTATAGAAAAACTACACATGAGTGAAAAATTATCTAAAACAATTTTACACATGCAAATATTGTGTATCTACAATTTTTAAGTAATCAAATATTTCAATGTATCCAACCAAATATATGTAATATTTACAAACATGTAGTTGAATGCACATAAATGTTGAAAAAAATTAACTACATTTATGCCAGTATTTTCTTGTGTATAGGTGCTTGAATGCAAAGCTTACATACATGTGATTGCTTGAATGCAAAGCTTACAAACATGTAGTCACATGTATGTAAAATTTTTAGATATACAATTGCATTTATGTAAATTATAAAGATATATAGTTGCATTTATGTAGTATTTGTAGTTGTACACACATATGACAAATAAATTTAGATTGATCTTCACTAAGGCCGATCCATAAATGAAAAAAATATATTAAATCATAGTATTTGGTAGAGATCAAATTTAGGCATGAATCAATATAAAATCGTAGCAACTTAAGCATATATGCAACGGTTCTTTTTGCATACAACTATTACACATGCACAACAAAATATTGAAATAGTTTTACACTTGCACATCAATAGCTACATGTACACAAATCTTAACATATTTGAACCGTCAAACCTAAAATATAATAAAGATATTATGAAATGTCAATACTATATATATATACATATATATATATAATTTTCATATGATAAAAAAATATACATAGGAGGAGGTATAACTTAAAAACCACCATGCCCAAAATAAGACATATACATACTTTGTGAATTTATATTATTTAATATGTTAGACAATAGAATCAACAAAATATTGAAATTGTCAACCCAAAGACTAGATGATACCCAAAATAAGGTATACACTATTTCATGATTTTTCCTATAAATGGGCATGAGAAAAATAGATATAAACTTCTAAAAGAAATGAGCATATATAGTCATACAAATGCAAATATGATATACATTAAAAAAACTCAACCCTAGAAGGAGGTTTATGCTATAGATATGTAACTATTGTGTCTATAGAAGAATGCATGAATGTTACTATATGCATTTGTATATACACATACACACAACTATACATGCATAATATACTACCCCGAAATATGAATTAATCATACTCATAAATATGCATGTGGAAAATAATGAATCTTATACTTGTGATCTAATAAGTGCGAATGACTTGTGTTAAAATTTGTCAAGCTTGAATGAAAAAGCATGTGCATTAAAAAATTAGTTATTTATGTCATGAAATGAATATAAAGACTGTTTCCATCTTTTTTAAATTATGATACAATTAATGAGCATTGGTTCATTTTAAATATTAAATTGTATAATTCTAAATTCTAATATGATTTTAGTTTGAGAAATTGAGGAAAGCCTTACAAGTAATAGAAATATCATGGAACAATGCCAATGGAAATATATTTATTTTCATTAGGTTTTCAAATGCAAAATATTTATGGAAGAAGCATAGTAGTAATAACAAGCCATGTCAAATGCATGAAGAATATGTTGTCCTTTATTCATTTATTGCATGGGTGTACATTATTGTAGATGTAATGGAAATAAAGCATATTTCTATGATTAGGTAGGTAACACATCCATTTGATTTGTCAAGGTGCTTTGGAGATCTATATAAACCATGATAATGGGAATTCTACAAATTTATAGGCATGTAAAAATATTTCTAACATTAGTGATTCTTTGGGGGACCTTTAGTTGTAGATTTATACCTATACTATGTATAGTAGATGCATCTATATAATGGCCATTAGCTAGGCCTTTCATTCGATGTGTTGACAAGTGTCATGAATTTAAGGTGTGTTTTATGTGTGGATTTTCAAGTGACGTATGTTATTCATATATGGTAGCAATTATATCATAGTGTAAAGTGGTACCAAATTCCAATCTTGTATGGTGCCAATTGGATTGATTATGTGGTATTGGGTGAGACCATATGTCTAATACCTATGGTGCAAAACTAGTATGTCGATTAGATACATATATGCACCCATGTGTTTGGTTGTGTATGATGTAAAGTTGTGTTGTAGGACCTTCATGAAGCTACTGTCAAAGCTAATGTGAGTACTCTTGAGATGAAGTTGCACAATGTCACTAAAGAGTGCAATGCAATAATCTTGCATTAATTTATGTGGAAATTATTATAGCCAATGCTTGCACACGTGCATGGAGCCATAACACCAAAAGGCTTCATTCATGTGTAATGCATCTTGACATGAAGTGTGTATGCAAGCGAATTTTGTGGCACATGATATGTTGATGTTGAGTGAATGTGTTGGACCACATATTACATGAAATTATGAAAAAAATAGAATCTCAAAATTATTTTATTTTGAAATATTGTTGGTGATCCTTACACCAAGTAAAATTATTGTGCAAGTACCTCATTTAGTGGAAGATGGGATAGATTGTATGGAAACATGTGACTTGAAGGACCATTAAGTGCACATGTTAATGGATTAGTGCTAAGGACCATTGGTTATTCATAGAGAAATTTAACTTGGACATGTTTGATTTATGTGCCTATATGAATTGGTTGGAAGTTGTACCAATTTTAAATTATTAAAAAAATAGTTTTTTATTTATATTGAATGTTGCAAGTTGTGCAAGTGGTCATGTTTTCTAAGGTTTTTGTATTGTAATTTGAATATCACAAAAAGTGTTAATTCCACTTATATACATATGCACATGAAATGACCCTTTTATTAATATTTAATAGTGTATTTTTATTCAAGTGCAGTTTCTTTAATGAATTAGTGTTCAATAACATGGTGGTAATTGGACCTCACACAATGATTGGATCATATCCCCTAGTATTTGGGCTTAGATTTGATGGTTGAATGATTGAGTCTACAATTTTTTACAAAATACAAACTATTTTAAAGAATCTTTTGTGGATGTCTATGGAAATTTAGTGAAGGTGCATAACAATTTAAACATGACAATACACTTCATAGTTGAAGTTAAAGATGAATTATATTAATCACACATTATGATCATAAGATTTTCACCGTTATGAATTATATTATTTTTGCACCAACATTCTATATCACACTATGAGTGTTTTATATTTCACTTTTAATTTGACAATGGATGAAGATCATAGATTGTGTACATGGTCCAAAATATTTTTTGCACATATGGTCATAAAAAGAAAAATAGGAGTATAAGGTTTTCATAATCCATTAAAAATAATTTTTAATTTTTGGATAAAATTATGTGGTAATTTTTACATCAATCATGGAATGAGTCATAGATTTAATATATTGAATATTGTGGAAAATAAACCATCTACATAATGTTCAAGATGTCAAGAAGGTTGGTTATGTTGGGGAATATATGAAGATAATAAAACGAGGAATGCATGAAGAGGTGAAACAATGGGGCATCTAAAGAGTACATGTAAATAAATAGTGTATCATATATTTTTTCCAATCCAAAAAATATTAAGCCATCTTTGTCATCACTCCACATCTTTTGCTCAATAAACCAGAGTGGAAATTTATCCTTGCTAATCATTGTTGTGCCTCTCTCCTATCCTTTTTGTCTCTATAACACCTCATGCATGGTGCATTAGTGTTGAATCCCTTTGAAAATATAAGCCCCACTCCTTTGTGGTTATTCTTAATGCTTAACATTCCTCCATACCAATCACTCCATCAACAATTAGCTTGTTGGTCCTTTCCTGCCAATGTTGATGGTTGGCATGCTACAAAAATTTGATACAATCCCTATTCTAGAGATGGGATTAGAGGTTTTTTTTTAAGAAGAGGGGTACCACACTAAACATGGGTTGATATGTAGATTTTACAAGCTTTCCTTGCAGCTTCTAGTTTTTTGTTCCTAGATCTTGAAGTTCTAGAAACTCCTCTTTGATGATATTCTCATTTATCCATGTTCTTGTGGCCTTTTTGTTGTTTATTTTGTGGAGGGTAAAAAATATGTCTCCATAGGTCCCTAGTCCTAATGCAATACAATCATTTGTAAAAGCCATGGTATCTAGAGTTTAACATCTCCACTAAATTATTTTGGAAATTTCTTATTTGGGTTAGATTACCTAACCTCCTTTTCTATTTTGGATTTTCCCCAACCTATCCTCTATTAGAAATTCCTTAGGGAAGTTTCTTTCTATTTCTCCTAAATTGGCTCTCACTATACCATCTTAATTTTTGTAGTATTCTTCTCCAAATAGATCTCTACGAGGGGTTGTGATAGGGACAGGGTTGGATTGAGTCAATCACTGGCTCAATGCTTTGGGTCTCCAATTGATAACCCCTTGGTGTTTATCTCCACCACTCAACCTATAGGTCCTAAAGGTTATTAGGAACCCCTGGTCCTCTCTGCCAACCCTGCTATCAAGTTTCAAATCATTCACCAAGCCTAACTTGATGCTCTTCCTCTCATTCACCACATAGCCCTTAATCACCTTAAAGACTAACCATTCTCAAATGTTTCCTAACTCTGTTACAGGGGTGTGTGACACCTTCCAAGGCTTCCAAAATCATCTTCTACAGGTGCTTGAACAAACACCAGACTCCAACTCTCCATCGTTTTCACTAAATCCCTGTTTTAGGGTTTGGGCAGGGCTACAAGCCTTGAGCCCCTTTTAGCCCTCTCATCACAAGGAACAGTTCAAAACTCCTCTCTTTCAACAGTTTGTGCCACACTTCCTTCTGACATCTTGGCTCATTTTCCAAGCTCTAAAAGATTTTTGGGGTTTGGGAACTTGTTTGTCCGTACATAGGTGCAAATCTAACTTTGCCAAAAACTAGGGTTTTTAGACCATTTCTTGGTCTGTTCAGCTCATTCTAACCTCAAATGCACTGATGAGACTTCTATCTTCTTTCCCATGCCTTCTCAGAGCTTCCTGCATACACCATACATCTTTGGATGTTAATTATGTCACACCCCTACTACGTTAGGGTTTTGCCTTTGACTGTCTTTCCTTTGTCGGGCTTTCAAGCTCGCCTAGGAACAATCTTCTAGCTTGCTTCTTGAACCTTTACTGACCCCTATATCTACACTATTTACAAGAATGGAGTTTAGTCTTGTTTCCACTGCGCCCATACTTCTTGGTACGGACAGAAACAAACTAAAACTCCATTTTTTCTGAGATTTACCAGTCAGAAACAACAGAAAGGAAAACACATAATTTACAAATTAGATGAAAGCGATGGGAAAATTATCTAAAATGCCACAAGAAATGCTTCAAAAGGTTTCTTTACATGCTAACTAACAAACAAAGGTCTTGCTCAATCCATCAAGATTGCTGTCACGCAATCAAGAACAGAAAACCAAATTTTTCAACACACAAATCACTGTTTCTTGCTTGTTCTCATAAAAACTACTAACTTCCAAAACTTCCAACCTTCAAAACAGGTCGAGATTGAACTTTTACAATCATTGGAAACGGTTAGGTTTCCTTCTCCAAGCCTAAGAACGGCCAAAAGCATGATGTTGTAAAACACAATGTGTTTTCCAATTTTTGACAAAAACTTAGGAATCAACCACAAAAAGGATTCCCAACTTATATAACTTCCAAACTAAAAAACAAAAAGTCCTCAATCACAATCTAGATGGTGTTAAAGACCTTACACAACAAAATAGAATTGTTTCTAAAACAATACTTCAAAATGTACTTGCACTTTGGCACTTTGGCAGGTGCTCCTGCACCAGGTTGCTAGGGAAGTTTTGGATTAAGGTTGACGATCACATTTGGAAGCACTAAATTAATTATGAAAATGGATAATTCAATGTAGATTTTTGCTTTGCCTATGCCCATATGGAAAATACATGCCCCAAGATGAATAACTCATCTACAATTTGCATGAGAGTGAGAAGCATGGTTCATGGTGGATATGTATTGAATCTCATCAACTTGTTTTGTTTTACTCTTTTCCTTCACATCCATCTTTGGCATCCTTAACTCTTATTTGTAAGGTCTCAAATGTCTTGAAGAAGAAATCTTGTGAGAATTATTCTACTTCTTCCTCTTCTCCCATGAAATGCACTAGGGGAGAGGACCCAATACCTAAGCATGTTCCAATAGTTGTTATAACATTTGTTGATTTAATGTCCAATATTTTTAATAATATTGCACCAATAGTTGTGATTTTAAAGTTGTTAGTGTCAATGATGAGTACCCATAACACGATGAAATGTATTCCTTAGACCTAAAAAACAACAAATCATGTGATATCACATTAGTACACAAACAAAACATGACAGTGCACAACTATTGGTCTAACTTTTTGGAGGCGTTTTTGGACACCTCAACAAAATGCATATTGATGTGACATCATATTTGATGATGTGGTCCTAAAACCTTAGTTATAAACCAAAGACTTGTCAAGTAAACTATTGTAAAAAGTTGGGAGTGATTTGAAATTTTCAAGTAGAATTTTGGGAAGTGCAAAATTAAGATGCTCAAATATTCAATCCTCCCCTAAAACGTTATTTTTATGCAACTTGAACATAGTATTTAGGCTTTGAATACTTCGAGATGAATTAGGATATGTAGACCTCATATTGTGAAGTATGAATTAGGTGTCTCCTACATATTAAGAATACACGGTAGTCGCATATACTTAAAAACCATCTGCAAACCCAAAAACAGATGGCTGATACCGTAGACTATAAAAGAATCTTTCCTTCCCTACCTTAGCAAAGAGCTGGTACGGGGCTTGCAAATAACGGGCGTTCTGTCTCTTTCGCCCGTCCTTGTGCAGACACCAGCGGATAGAGCTCTGAAAAATCGAAGGCTAAAAATGGCGGAGAGGTAACGTCTCTGTAACAGATGGCGCACATGAGCGTGGGCCACTCCACCTTCCGTCTCGGCGCGAGGAAGGGAAAATGGTCGGCAAAACATTCGAGCAGGCTCAGGCCAAGGCTCAATAAGTCCCCCGCGTAGGCGTCATAACTTTGCCCCGTAGCTGTCGGGAATCGAACCTGTGTGGGCTCGTGAACGCTCACGTCCTTACGTCTATATTAGAGGGATCCAGCGTCTGCGACAGAGTTCTGCAAACGCCAAAATCCGCAATTTTCAGCTCCGACATACGCCTCTGCTTCGGCACGTCCTCAAGCGAGAGCCCCCGTCCTTGTACTCCAGCACTGAGTGGGTATCTTGGCTCTGGTCATTTCAATCCTCACTAATGTAGAATTGAACCATGGGAAAAAGTAGGGTTTTGAAAAAAAAGAAAGAGTTAGGGTTTTGAGGTAGGGGTGAATACATGGAAGTTTAAGTGGTGAAATTATAGAGTATGGGGATTTTTGCAAGTGGGGATTAAAGGATTGATAGGAATATGGGTAAGAGTCAAAGCAGTCACAAGATTATGTTGGGATGTTTGGCGATATTTTATGGAGGTAGGTATAAAATTGAATGGGAAAAGATATGGGTGTGCTAATTTTATCATTATATTTTGCTTCTATTTTAATGTATAAGTGAATCTAATACATGAGCATGCATTTCAAAGTATATGATCATATTCATCCAACATAAAAAGTAAGTATTCAAGAATTCATAAAAGGATATTGATTCATATAAATAAACAAATTATTCTTGAATTCTTCTTTTACTTTTGTTGGTATGAGCACTCTGTCAAAATTTATAAAATAATAGGCAATAAGTAGCATCCACTACATGAACAAAATATACACAAACTATGAGACTTTAATATTGTCTAAATGAGAGTGAAAGAAGGGATATAGAATTATGCATGTGTAGAAAGATATAAAAATACTCAAATGATGTGGTAATATGATATAGGTCTACGTGACGTGGTCGTTTGATAATTTAACTCCATGCAATGGGGGGCAATACAATCAAAACTTTGCATGTGCAACATTTTGATCAATCTCCATGCAATTTGATAAATGTGATAAACCTTTGCACAATGCAAGTATGCAATACAAATAATCTCCATGCAATGTGGTAATGTGATGGGATAAAACTCTATGTGATGCAAGAGTGTAATTATATAATGATTTTAATTCCATATGGATATAGTGATGAGTATTCATCCAACATAGGTTACTATTTAAAATTTGGACCATAAAAGATGTTAGTGGCACCCCCCTCTCCCTGTCCCCCCTTTAATTGGTTGCATACAATAGGTATAAGGAATTGGAATAAAGCAAAAACAAAAAAATATAATGATAGCAATTAAACTATGAGGTAATTGAATAAGGTTTATGCAAGAATTTATAACATATAAGAATGTATCACCATATAACAAGCACACAAGATCATATTTTAGAGATGGGAATCAAAGGATAAGGCTTCCCCAAATATAGGAAAATGGTGAGACAAAGTTGGCCCTAAAGGCTAGATCAGGATCATGTAAGCATATCTTGTATCTAATCAAGTCAAAAGATAAGTGTGGAAGTATAGATAAGTAGGTTATATGCATAAAAGCACAAGTAAAGATGATTGCTAAAAGCATAGATAAAGTTCATGTTGCTCGATTTTCACCTGCGGGCTCAATCAGGCAGGGGAATCTATGTCTTCAAGTGTTCATGAAGGCCAAGTGGAGGAACATTTGCATCGAGGTTACATATTTTCTAACTTGTTTGCTTCTTGTGCAGCTGCAGGGGAAAATTATACTCTAAATTCGACACGTGATTTGAATGCTCAGGCCGACAGGACATTTTTGGTCGCTGTGAGTTTTTCTATCTTTCTCCGCTTGGGAAGAGCTCTCACCAACTGTTGTTCACAAGGTTAGCATCAGGGGGAATGGTTTACATTCGGTATAATGTCCCGCCGACTGGTGGGAGTCTCGCCGAGAGAGGTTAGCGTCGGTGTGAAGTCTTGCCAACCGAAGGTGGTCTCGCCGAAAGGGTTTGGGCTCGAAGAGAATGGAATGAGTTCGGTATGATGTCTCGCCGACCAAGTGGAGTCTCGCCGAAGGTTTGTGGCTTCGGTGTAATGTTTTGAGTTTGACATAATGTCTTGCCGATTGAGGGGAGTCTCACTGAAATGAAATGGTCTCGGCGAAAGGAGTTAGCGTCGGTGTGATGTCTTGCCGACTGGTGGAGGTCTCGCCGAAAGAAGTTGCACTTGGGGAAAGGTTGTGGCATCGGTGTGATGTCTTGCCGATGACCGATGGTCTCGTCGACCGAGGGTGCTCTTGCTGTAATGTCCTGCTGAATGCGGATGTCTCGCCGACGGAACAACACAACAGTATAACTCTTGGGGGATCGCTATGAGGTCTTGCCAACAATCAATGGTCTTGCCGATAGCGATGGGTCTGCTGTGGACTTCGGTGAGACCTCTTGCCGAAGGCGGTAGTTTGGCTGAACGATTTTTGATCACTTGTTTGTCTCACCGACTTGTTGTGGTCTTGCCGATGGGTATATGGCTTCGGTAAGACTCTTCGCCGAGGGGTTTGTGTTCGATATGATGTCTTCCTGATTGATGAAGTCTCGCCGATGGTTTAGCTCTTCAGTGTGACTGATAGGAGCTCGCTGAAACCTTGTCCCGACTTGTTTGTCTTGTCGATGGGTGTGTTCGTGCTTAGCATTGTCGAGACTCTTGTCGATGGTCTAAATGGAATGGTATCTACTATCAGGTGCTTTCGGTATGACCTCTTACCGAAAGCGATAGTCTTGCCGATGGTTTTGGGATATCGATATAACTCTTGCAGTTCGATGTGAAGTCTTTCCGACAGTTCTAAGCTATGCCGATTGCTGCTATGGAGTATAATCGCATCGGGGAGACATGGCTAGTGTCTCACCAACATGCGATTCTGTTTGAACGACTTTTGACCACCTGAAAATCTTACGTGGTGTCTGTTCAACCAATCCTAGGAAGCTGAGAGTGAACAAGTGGTAGTTTGACTGTGGCAACTGTCTTGTGAAGAAGATCAACAGAATGTGAGTGGTATGGATCTGCTCTGTGAATGAGATGATGAATCGGTTCGGTGGATAGTGGTGTTCATCTGTAAAGATCTAAGCAGGATAAATATGATGTTGTTTCTCAAGGAGGTCAACTTGCAGGAAGATCTAGAGCAAGAAGAAAGCCGAAGGGGAAGAGGCTGTGAGTCACAATGACAACTGTGATGTCTACTGGCGAAGGTAGATTGACATTTATGATAATACTACAGAGCATTCAAGACGGCTCTGATGAAGCTCTCGAGGTTGGACACAAGGGCTGCGAGTTAATGCGATCATTGCAAAAAATCTAAAGGCCACTCCTGAGGGTGATCTTTTCACCGACATGGAAAGAGGGATGCACATTGAATGCATCATTAACTTTATTCCAAAGGATCTGAGGGCTGACCCTTCTATAACCGACTCATTTTTTGTAAACCCTAGGGCAAGGGCCGACACTTTTTAGTTTTTTGTTGTATATATGACATTTTGGCCTCTTTGAAAAGGGATTCTTGGTTAAGAGATTGCTGAAAAAAGCATTATTCAAATTTTGTAACTCATTTTTTGTATGAATACTACAGATTGGTAATACAAAGACTCATTATTTTTCTCAATAGTCATTTCCTTAACCGATTTCCTTTGTTGTTTTAGTATTAGTTGCGAGTTTCATGATCAAATTTTGTGTAATCCTTTATTTTATCAGATTCCTTCAGTACTGGATGCAAAGAATATTATGTCATAGTGCAGGTTTATTTTAGTGATCTCTTTCTATTGCATTAATATCTGTGAAAACATCATTGTTTTCCTTGTGTTAAGCATTAGAATAGTCAGAACCTTACATAGAATCACTTTTGCAGACATAAATCTCTGTGTTGTGAGATTGTTTAGCTTTATTGGGATTTTCTGTGAGTTTCAATAGTATTGTCATATTTTTATCTTTGGTGTATCACCTGTTAGTGATAGGTTTTAAATTTCAAGTATAGAACTTACTCTTTTCCTTATCATTCTTCAGTATTCTCAAGTTATCTTAAGGGGAACCAGCCCATAATCTGGAGGTCCACTTCATTCCCAGGTCACCCACAACCTCGAAGTGTTCCCATGTGTCAATAGGTTGCTACAGTTAATAGCTTAGCAAGGGTGAAAACTTTATTTGACAACATTTTTTGGCACGCCCGGTGGGACTGAGAACTGTTTTTCAGTCTTAAACCAGAATTATCATACTATTGTTTGGTATGTGTAGCAAAAATTGTCGTCTTTGAGAGACAAATTTTAGCATACTTGGCGACTCCGTGCTCGGATTTAGCAATTTGAGTGCATTACTGCTCATGAGAATAGTGCAGAATAGGAGTAACTCGCCTGTTTTTGAGTATTTGTAGTTGTCCCCACCTAGAAGAAGAGGGAGGAAGTCCAAAAGGTTCAAAAGATAGCTATTTATTTCAGAAGATCCAAGTCAAATCTTTTTGTGAGAAGCCATACTGCTTTTCCTATTATTATTACTAAGAGCATCCTAGTTACAATGATTACAGCAGTGAGAAATCAGCCATTTGTTGCTTTTAACCAAGGCAGCCCACTGAATTTGACTTAGCATGATAAAAATTTTGTTGCTACCTTAAAAAGTCTGCCATATTTTCATGGCAAAGATCATACCACTCCAACAGAGCATATAAAGGATGTTGCTAACCTATGTGTTGTTCATCATGTGATTGAAGAAAATGTTGCACTCAGATTGCTGGCAACGTCATTTAAAGAAAAGCCTTGCAATGGTTCAGAGGCCTGCCTGTCAACTCCATAGCAACGTGGGATGAGTTAGGCAGCCAGTTGTGCAAGTTTTTTGAAGATAAATCTGACCACTTGTCGTTGGTGGAGCAACTGTCTACAATCAAAAGAGCTCCTCATGAAGTTATGTTAGATTTCAATCACCGTTTCCAGAGGACGTGGGATAGAATTCCACAAACGGTAAGACCTACTGCGAATCGTGTATTTTTATACTATTTGAGAGCTTTAAATAGTGATATTTTCGTGATGATTCAATCGACGGGAGGGGATACACTTCTTGCAACATATAGTGTAGTTGTTAGAGCTGAAAACAGCCTCATACAGGCTGGTAAAATTGCCCCAAGACCACCTATGCCAATATTTCCTGCTCTTCAGCCTTCAATCCCTATGTAGTTACCTCCTTTGGTTGTTATTCCGAGTGCACCAACATTGCCAGCACCTGATACCCAGCCTAATGGTCAAGTAAATGCATTTCCAACTCAGTCTTTCGAACTGCAAGAAATTAAAGGCCTTCTAATGACCTTTGGCAATGAGATGGTTAATCTCAAAAAATAGCAAAATCAAGGTTTTAAGCCTTATCAGCCCTCATTTCAATCTAATTACCAGCAAAATCAGACCAGCATACCACCTTATCAGCCTTATAATCAGGGCCAAAGATCTGTTCCTAACCCAAGGCCATATCAAGCTTATGACTCCAATACTGCAAGCACTTCCAAAGAGCTTGCACCTGTCAAGAACAATTTAGTTCAAGATTATGAGTGGTGCTTTCTGTATAATCAATCCCATAATCAGAGCACCTGTGTAAATGGGTTGCTTAATCAAGCCTTGATGGTTCAAAATAGTTCAATAATATAGACTAATGTTCCTGTAGCAACTGAAGTACAACAGCAAGAGCAACAGACACATGAATCTACATTCCTAAACTGGCAGGGGGAAGAATTTTGTGGAATGAACCACGCTGATTCTTCAGTTGCAGACAACACACACAGTAAAAAGAGGGCAATAGAGGAAGGACATCAACCTGATACAGTTTTAACTCAATCGAAACAAGGGTTGAACCAGAATCCGAATGCTCCTGGCTCATCAAAAGTTGACCGAATCCGAATGCTACCAAGAGGGTAGCCTTTGTTAGGCAAGCAACATTCTGATTCTTTAGTCCAGGCGCCTACGGTTAAAGGTGATGATATTCCTCCTAAAGGTCAAGTTAAAACTGCCACATCTTTCAATATACTTGAGCATATGAAGAAAATTATTGTACCCATGTCAATATGGGATTCTTTGAGTATCCCAGATCAAAAGGACCTGCTTCAATTTGCTTTATCAGGTTTAAGTGTCTCAGATGAGCCTAGTATAGAAAAGGAGAAAGTTGTGTTGACTAGTACTGCTGTTGGTGATAAAGAACAGCAAGTTGCTAAGGCCAAGCCACCTCCTTTTTATTTTTCATTGATCATAGGAGATCATCTTGATCACAATTGTATGATTGACTCAGGGGCTAGTAGTTCAGTTATGCCCAAACAAATTGTTGATAAGTTGGGAATTGAATATGAGCCACTAGAAAGGGGGGTAGTACAATTGGATGGTACTGCTGTTAACACAGTAGGGGTCATTAAAAATTTGAGCTTAACTTTACATGCCTGTCCAAATTTTGCAATACCACAGGATATCTACATTATTGAGTTTCTCCCATACTTTTCCCTTTGTTTATCTAGGGATTTTACGGCCAAGATAGGTGGTTACCTATCCTCTGATTGGTATTATATGTTGTTCAGAACTAGATATGGTACTAGATTCACTGTTAAATAAGAACCCATAGCCAAAGTTCATATTGAACCTTACAATCCATCTCCTATTAATGCCAACTTGTTCACAAGTGTACAAGTGGAGCAACCTGCTGTTCAAGAGGCTGAAATTCAAACGGAAAGAACATCAGATATTCTTTCTAAAAAGTGGTCATCTCAAACTCATGAAGTCGGTATAGGTAAGCAGTTGGAGGAGGTTGACATTAGTGTTTATATGATGCATGAGACTGACTCTTTTATGCCTAATATTGAAAAGGACAAAGAACAACACAGTGAGCAACATGAAAATGATGTGTGGGAGTTGTATTTTGACGGCTCAAGGAGTAGGATAGGTGTTGGTGGTGGATGTATGTTGGTGTCACCAGAAGGTCAGAAGTACTATCTAGCTTTCAAATTCTGTTTTAGTTATTCTAATAACTCTGCTGAATATGAAGCTCTAGTCCAAGGCTTGGAGTGGGAAAGACAGAGAGGTATTAGCTATCTAAAGGTTTATGGTGACAACGAGTTGGTTGTCAATCAGGTTAGAAAGCTTAATGTTGTGAAAAATGATATACTCAGGTCTTATAGGAATAGAGTATGGGACCTCTTAGAGGGATTTGAGGCATTTAATCTGATTTCCATTCCTAGAGCTCAAAATAAACATGCTGATAGATTAGCTGTTGTAGGAGCTGAACATGATATTCTGAAGGAGATTTGCAGTGATAAAACTAATCAACATATCAAGATTGTAGTTAGGCTTGATGTGCCTGATAATAATATACACTAGCAAGTCTTCGATAGTGACCAACAGATTGTCAACTTTTTAAGAGAAGAAGCTGAGTTCTCACACACCAATCAGGAAAAGTTACAGCACCAGTACAGTGACCAGATTATTCAACTAAAAAACAACAAGTTGTTTAAAGGCCTAGTCACTTTAGAATCTATTTTTAATACAGATGATGAAGCTAGAAAACCCAAGGGGAGTATTCAAGTTCAGCAAGATCACTACGAAGAAGTTGAAGTTTTCAAAGAAAAGCTTCTTAAGTTAGGCAAGGTATGTACGGTTGAAGAGAAGCATGTTTTTATTCAGCTTTGTCAAGAATTTAATGATATCTTTTCTTGACAATATACTGATTTAAAGGGATTTAACCCCTAGCTTGCTCAACATACCATTGAACTTGAGCCTAATGTCAAACCTGTTAGGCAAAAATAGAGGCCCTTGAATCCTAAGTTAGAGCCTTTGATGAAAAAGGAACTAGATAAGTTGATTGAAAGCAGCATTATTTTCCCCATTAAGCATACCTCATGGGTTTCAAACCTAGTACCAGTAAGGAAGAAAAATGGTGAAATAAGACTTTGTGTAGATTTTCGTGACTTAAATAGGGCCTCCCTAAAAGACCATCATCCTCTGCCTTCTATGGAGCGGATACTTCAGGTAGTTTCAGGGTCTGAAAGGTTTTCCTTATTAGATGGCTATTTTGGTTACAACCATATATTAGTGAAAAAAGAAGATCAGTACAAAACAACCTTCACCACAAAGTGGGGAACTGTGGCCTATCAAAAAATTCCCTTTGGTTTATCTAATGTTGGGGAAACCTTTCAAAAAGCAATGGATATGGCCTTTCAGGGTCTAATGTACAAGATAGTCTTAGTCAATCTTGATGATATCACTGTTTTTTCTAAGGAGGCTAAGGATCATCTGAGTCATTTAAGGAAATTTTTTGAGAAATGCAGGGAATTTGGGATATCACTTAATCCCAAAAAGTGTGTGTTTGTTGTTCACGAAGGAAGATTGCTTGGTTATGTGGTGTCTAAACATGGTATCACTATCGACCCTGAAAGAATAAGTGCTATCTTAGCTCTTCCTTTACCAGCGCACAAAAAAGGTTTGCAGAGTTTTATTGGTAGGATTAACTTTGTTAGGAGGTTCATCCCTGACATTGCTGATTTATTGAGTCCACTAACTCATATGCTGAGAAAGAAGGTACCTTTTAGCTAAACTAAAGATGGGAAAATAAGTTTTGAGCTTATAAAAGAGGCATTAGTAGCTGCACCTACACTTATGAATCCTGATTTTTCTAAAGATTTCATTTTATATGCCTATGGAAATATTGATTCACTTTCAGCCATGCTTGTACAACGAAATGATGAAGGATCTGAACAGCCTGTGGCGTTCTTCAGTCAGGGACTCAAAGATTACAAGCTCAAGTGTACTTTTGTAGAGAAGCATGTTCTCGCTGTTATAAGAAGCTTAAAGAAGTTCATGCACATGCTTTCCAATAACAAGATTATACTGATGGTTGCTCATCCAAGTGTGAAAGAATTTTTACTGAACAAATATTTGAGTGATAAAAGAGTTGGTTGGGTCACTAAGGTGATGGAGTATGACCTTGAAATAAAGGTTACCAAACTAATAAGAGGGAGAGGTCTCTACGAACAGCTTACAAAGGACAGAAACAACGACATAAAGGAGGAAGAAGGTTTTGTTTTAGCACTTCAAGATGGACAAAAAACTGCTATACCTGCTCCTACAGGTTGGATTGTGGCAATTACACATTTTTTGTTGACTGGTGAGTGCCCTCCTGATCTAACAAAATCCAGAAGAAGGTATTATCGACTACAATCCATACCTTATGTTCTTTTAAACGGTTTGCTGTTTAGAAGAGATTTTCATGGTGTCCTATTGAGATGTATTGAAGCTGATTAGGTTGATAGAGTATTGCATGAATTCCATCAAGAGTCAGCTGGTGGAAAATTTTCTCCAAGGGATATTGCTCTCAAAATAATGAAAGGAGGATATTACTGGCCTACCTTATTCAGAGATGCTCATTTATGGGTGAGGAAATGTAAGAAATGTGCCATTTTTGCTGGAAAAGAGAAGCTGGCAGCCCTCCCGCTGCAACCAATTCAAATTGATTAGCCCTTCATGAAATGGGGTTTGGATTTCATTAGGGCTATAAACCTGCCATCAAGTGCAGGCCACAAGTGGGTGCTCACTGCCACTGATTATTTCTCAAAATGGACTGAAGCTGTGGCACTCAAAGAGGCTAGTGAATTTGCTGTCCTGAATTTCTATGAAGAGTTAGTTACCAGATTTAGTATCCCAGATTCTATTATCTCAGACAATGCCCTTGCTTTTGTGAGTATTAAAATTTTGAACTGGGCTGTCAAGAATGGTATATATCTGAATACATCCTCTAACTATTATCCGCAGGGCAATGGACAGGCTGAGTCCACCAACAAGAATCTCCTGAGGATCATTAAGAGAACTATGGAATACAATCAAAGAGCCTGGCACACCAAGCTGAAATCAGCCTTGTGGGCTGATAGAATTACGCCAAAAAGTTCTACAAGACTTTCTCCATACATGTTAGTATATGGAAAAGAGGCAAGACTTCCTATTTCAGTTGAACTCCCAGCCCTTGATTTGGTAAACCAACTTGATATGATTGAGGAGGAGCCTATGACAACAAGGTTAGCTCAGTTAATTGAACTTGAAGAACTCAGAGCTGAAGCAGTGAAAAAGATTGAGCAACATCAGGCTCAAATGAAAAGGTCATTCGATAAAAAGGCGTCTCCCAGAGTGTTCCAGGAAGGTGACATAGTGCTAAAGTGGGATGAATTGAAAAGCAGGCCTGGAAAGCACTCCAAATTTGACACATTTTGGACTGGGCCATATATCATCACTAAGAAGAAACAACATAATGCTTTCCAGCTATCTAGGTTGGATGGTATAGTGGAACCAATCCCAGTGAATGGGATTCACCTCAAACATTTCTTCTGAGGTATGGACCTAAATTTGTACATAGTTGTTAAAATCCTAGGTATCAATAAGTGCTTCCGCACCTTATATTAGATGCAGTTTTCATTCCCCTAAGTGTTGTTTCAGCACAGGTGAACAGTTCTCCGTCTACTGTTTTGTCTTGGATGGGCCATGGCCTCGTATGTGTCTGTCTGCTAAGTTACTGGAGTCCTGGGTGAGTTTTCTAAGTGAGGGTCTAGGTTGCCAATGACTCCATGCCCAATGGATAGGCCTAGGCTACTGGTTTGCATGTTTAGCAAGCAAACATCCAGCTGAGGTCGCCAGAAATGTTGCCCGATTTTCACCTGCGGGATCAATTAGGCAGGGGAATCTCTGTATTCAAGTGTTCATGAAGGCCAAGTGGAGGAACATTTGCATCGAGGTTACATATTTTGTAACTTGTTTGCTCCTTGTGTAGCTGCAGGGGAAAATTATGCTCTAAATTCGACACGTGGTTTGAATGCTTGGGCCGACAAGACATTTTCGGTAGCCGTGAGTTTTTCTATCTTTCTGCGCTTGGGAAGAGCTCTCGCTGACTATTGTTCACAAGGTTAGCGTCGGGGGGAATGGTTTACATTCGATATAATGTCTCGCCGTTTGGTGGGAGTCTCGCCGAGAGAGGTTAGCATCGGTGTGAAGTCTTGCCGACCGAAGGTGGTCTCGCCGAAAGGGTTTGGGCTCGGAGAGAATGGAATGAGTTCGGTACGATGTCTCACCGACCAAGTGGAATCTTGCCGAAGGTTTGTGGCTTCGGGGTAAGGTCCTACCAATTGACAATGGTCTCTTCGAAATGGTTTGAGTTTGGTGAAATGTCTCGCCGAAGGATTGTGCCTTCGGTGTAATGTTTTGAGTTTGGCATAATGTCTTGCTGACTGAGGGGAGTCTTGCAGAAATGAAATGGTCTCAGCGAAGGAGTTAGCGTTGGTGTGATGTCTTTCCGACCGGTGGAGGTCTCGCCGAAAGAAGTTGCACTCGGGGAAAGGCTGTGGCGTCGGTGTGATGTCTTGCTGATGACCGATGGTCTTGCCAATAGAGGGTGCTCTCGCTGTAATGTCTTGCCAAATGCAGATGTCTCATCGATGGAAGAGCACAACAGTATAACTCTTGGGGGATTGCTATGAGGTCTTGCCGACAAGCAATGGTCTTGCCAATAGCGATGGGTCTACTATGGACTTCGGCGAGACCTCTTGCCGAAGGCGGTAGTCTGGCCGAACGATTTTCGATCAATTGTTTCTCTCGCCGACTTGTTGTGGTCTTGCCGATGGGTATATGGCTTCGGTAAGACTCTTGGCCGAGGGGTTTGCGTTCGATATGATGTCTTCCTGATTGATGAAGTCTCGCTGATGGTTTAGCTCTTCAGTGTGACTGATAGGAGCTCGCTGAAACCTTGTCCCGACTTGTTTGTCTTGTCGATGGGTGTGTTCGTGCTGAGCATCGCCGAGTCTCTTGCCGATGGTCTAAATGGAATGGTATCTACTGTTAGGTGCTTTCGGTATGACCTCTTTCCGAAAGCAATAGTCTTGCTGATGGTTTTGAGATATCGATATAACTCTTGCAGCTCTATGTGAATTCTTGTCGAAAGTTCTAAGTTATGCCGATTGTTGTTGTGGAGTATAATCGCATCGGGGAGACACGGCTAGTGTCTCACCGACATGCGATTCTGTTTGAACAACTTTTGACCACCTGAAAATATTACGTGGTGTCTGTTCAACCAATCCAAGGAAGCTAAGGGCGAACCAGTGGTAGTTTGACTGTGGCGACCGTCCTGTGAAGAAGATCAACAGAATGTGAGCGGTATGGATCTGCTTTGTGAATGAGATGATGAATCGGTTCAGTGGACAGTGGTGTTCGTCTGTAAAGATCTAAGCAGGATAAATCTGATGTTGTTTCTCAAGGAGGTCAACTTGCAGGAAGATCTAGAGCAAGAAGAAAGCTAAAGGGGAAGAGGCCACGAGTCACAATGACAGCTGTGATGTCTACTGGCGAAGGTAGATCAACATTTATGATAATGTTGCAGAGCATTCAAGACGGCTATGATGAAGCTCTCGAGGTTGGACACAAGGGTTGCGAGTTAATGCGATCGTTGCAAAAGATCTAAAGGCCACTCCTGAGGGTGATCTTTTCACCGACATGGACAGAGGGATGCACATTGAATGCAACATTAAGTTTATTCCAAAGGATCTAAGGGCCGACCCTTCTGTAACCGACTCATTTTTTGTAAACCCTAGGGTAGGGGCTGACACTTTTTAGTTTTTTGTTGTATATATGGCATTTTGGCCTCTTTGAAAAGGGGTTCTTGGTTAAGAGATTGCTGAAAAAAGCATTATTTAGACTTTGTAACTCATTTTTTGTATGAATACTACAGATTGGTAATACAAAGACTCATTATTTTTCTCAATAGAAAGTCATTTCCTTCACCGATTTCCTTTGTTGTTTTAGTATTAGTTGTGAGTTTCATGATAAAATTATGTGTAATCCTTTATTTTATCAGATTCCTTCAGTACTGGATACAAAGAATATTATGTCATAGTGCAGGTTTATGTTAGTGATCTCTTTCTATTGCATTAATATCTGTGAAAACATCATTGTTTTCCTTGTGTTAAGCATTAGGACAGTTAGAACCTTACATAGAATCACTTTTGCAGACATAAATCTCTGTGTTGTGAGATTGTTTAGCTTTATTTGGATTTTCTATGAGTTTCAACAGTATTGTCATATTTTTATCTTTGGTGTATCACCTATTAGTGATAGGTTTTAAATTTCAAGTATAGAACTTACTCTTTTCCTTATCATTCTTCGGTATTCTCAAGTTATCTTAAGGGGAACCAACCCATAATCTGGAGGTCCACTTCATTCCTAGGTCACCCACAACCTCGAAGTGTTCCCATGTGTCAATAGGTTGCTACAATTAATAGCTTAGCAAGGGTGCAAACTTTATTTGACAACTGTTCACGTGAGTAAAATTAATATGTGAAGTATTTGTCCATAAGAAAAATCATAAAAATTATATATTTCCCCTATATTATGCTTCTAATCCACAAAAATAACAATGTAAATGAATGATATTTACTATTTTATTGGGCCTAGATAAACTACAAGAACTAGATCTAAATCAAGAAGTGATGATGAAAGGTTCAATCCAATTAGGATGCAATTTTCTATTGACTCTTTCTTACCATAAATAGGTTTTTAGGGTTAGCAAGAAGAATCCAGTCATCCAGTTGGAAATCCATATGAATGTTGTGTTATAATTTTCTTTAAATTATTTTTGATATGATTGAAGATTATCTAAAGTATTGCATCTTCTTTCATAAAATGTTTAAAGTTCTTGTAATTGATGTTATTTTCGTGTAGTTTCATCAATAATGCCACAAAGGGAAACTCTAAATGAAGGGATATCCAAATCAAGAGGTATAATAGCCTTAGTTCCAAAATTGGAAAAATAATGTGTATACCTCATGGGAGTGTGAATATTAGTGCTATTGTAATATTAGAACTTGCCTACTTCCAATTCACATATTACATTTCCACACTCATTTAGATATGTTTTAGGACCATTCCACCTATTTCTGACATTTTCTCTAATCACAACAAGATAATACATGTAGATTCATCCTTAGGAACAACCCTTCTATTAGACCTTATAGTGAAGGGGGGGCGACCACCTTGGGACTCTAGGTCACAAGAGAGTCCTAAGCAACAAGCTGTCCCAAACTACCTCAACTTTGTTAAGAAATTGAAAAGGGGTAAGGCGTTGAGGCTGAAAAGGAAAGAAAAATGGCCTATTACTTTCCTTCTATTGAACCGGGTGTTCACAAGGTCAAAAGAGCTGGTTTCGAGGGTTTGGTCTGTTGCCCATACAACTTATTGTCTAAGGATGACAACACAAATTACAAACTCTAGTGCAGTGTGCTGGCATCTCAGTGGTGCATTGGCGTCCATATAGATAGAGTTCTAGAAGACGAGTTGAAACTTGATGAAACATACTAATTTTTTGATAGATAAGTTTTTACACTACATCAGAATGTTGGAAAAGTATAAAACTGAAAGTGTGACAAAAGGAATTCTTGTAAATAAATTATGCTAAAATGGAAAAAGAGAGGGTGACGAATTAGACCTACCCACCCACAAATCGAATCTTCAAGTAGCTCCACTCACACTCATCTGCACACACACAGATGATAAAATGTTGGGGTTGTGTTTAGAGGACTACCTTAGTCAGTACCCCGCTTCAATGTTCCCACCTCCACAGACAACTAGATAGCCATAAGATATAAAAAATGATAAACAAATGGAAAGGAAAGCACCAACAACAAGTATGCTATGTAGTAAACAGTCTGATGTGAAGAGAAAATAGCAATGGACAATGTCACCTCCACACCTACAAGCACTCAAGGAAAGTAGTGGAAGGAGAGAGCTTGCAAGTCCAACAATAACGTTTTCGCAACAAATGTGATGTAGAAGCCAAGAACAACAACTTGCCACCAGAAGATCAAAGCTTGAGAGTGAAAAAGTGGAGCTAAGAGTGAGTGAATTGATCAAGAAGCATGAAAAGAGTGAAGTAGAATCAAGGAGTGAAAGATCAAGAAGATAGAGCATTTGAATGGAAAAAGGGAGGAAAAAGACCTGTTTCTCATCGATCAAGGGAGGTAGAGACGTTAGACTTCGTTGCCAATGGAGAAACGTAATGCCTCTATAGATTTCAGAGGCAAGAATCCTATTAGGATGACAATGCGACATGCGGACGTCCATGCGGCATGCATGCGTCCCCGACAAAGATTCCTCCACCTATGCAAAAATATGCGGCTAGGTGGTGGCGATGGGATTACATCATCAAGTTTACATTTTTCTAAGGTAGGGGTGATGAAATGGGGAATTTTCCTAGGGGTGAAAATTCGCCGATTACATTTTTCCCCCACTTTAGCGAGCATGCATGTCAGTACGAATGAGAGGTAAAGTAGAAAGAGGTTGGAGAGAATATACTTGAACCGTCGAGGAAGTAGATCTTGATCTGACACACCCAAACGTGTAAGAGGTAGCTCTATAGGTTCTCAATCCCATAGGGAAAACTTGGCGTGAGAGAGAGAGAGAGATGGCTCCACTGGTACTCTGCCCTATGGAAAGTGAACAAAAGGCTCTACGAGTTCTCGATCCTGTGGAAGTTGAACAAAGGCTCTACAAGTTCTCAATCCTATAGAAAGGAAGCGCTTGACAGGTTCTTGGTCCTGTGAAGGGAGCACCACATGTTCTTGGTCTTGTGGGACTTGTATGAAAGGACTCGATAGGTGCTCGTCTTGAAGAGTTGATGCGAGAGGCCCTTACAAATGCTCGGTCCTATAAGGTAAGCTTGATGAGGTGCTCGATCCTACAATCTTGATTGTTAAAGTGGCTTAACAGGTGCTTGCTCCCGCAAAGCAACATGTTAATCTATAGACAAAACATGTTAGGTGGAAAGCTCAAATAGACAGACATATCACTAGCAATTGAAGGAGAAGTTTTGAAAGGGGAACCCTTCAAGATAGTAAGGGGCCCGTGTAGAGGGACACTCTGTTTGAAAAACATGACATTTTTTGCAAACAATTCTATCATCAAGGAATCCTTTTGAAAGATCTCTTTCGTCAAGGAATCCAATAAAAAGAATGGTCCCTCTTGAGGAAAGATTCTTTTTGCTACAAATTCGTTTTCAAAAGAAAGATCTCACTAAGGGGATCCTCATTGAAGGATGTGCTTTTGAAAAATGTAAAATTTTCAATAAGGGATTCATTGGCCACTGATTTCACCCTATTGATAATCAAAGAAGTAGTAGCACCCCTTAGGATGGTGCATGTGAATCAAAGGAGCACGTGACATCTTAAGGAAAGAAAGAAAAGGAAGTGATGTTGTGGTCCACAAGACATAGCGAGATGTAAACATGGAAATTTTGTCACACACATGAGGGACAACACATAAGCACCACACCATCATAAAGCAAGCAAAGAAAAATAAAACAAGAAAGTAGAGACAAAGAAATCAAGAAACAGGGGGATTTGGGAGTTCTAGGTTATATTAGTTGTTATAGGTAACCCATGATGTATTGAACAAAATATCATCAATCCCAAAAGTTCCTAGATTGTGAGGAAGAGCACATGAAATAAAAAATAAAATAAAAAATTGGGTCAACATGGAAGGAAGGCCTAAATGCCCCCAACGCTTTGCAGCATCCCCAATTGTTGAAAATCAAGTTACAAGATATAGAAGAATGATGAAACATATAGAGGAAGTTCATGACACATTTTTTTACTACTGTATTTAAGCACCTACAAGGGTATAAAGGGTCCTACAAGAACATGCAAAGACAAGCATGAGGGGGACACAACACACACAAATATTATCTACAAATAAATAAGAGGTACCCCCTAGTCCTCATCAACCAGGAGGTTGTCGTTCTCCCAATCTAGATCATTATATGGGGAGGGAAGATGAACCTACAAGGGAGAGATAGAGAAAAAGGGGAGCACCCTCTGACTCTCCTATGACAAGGGCTAATGAAGAAGGCCCCTCAAGGTCTCTCTCACTCAACTCCTATGAGGTAAAGGTGATCAATCTCACAAAGATCATTGACAAAGCCATGACATCATCCACCGAGTTAAACATGCACTTAACCAGAGTGTCATGTGTTAGTTGGGTGGGAGAGGAAGGAGGCACCCGAGATCTACTACTGACCTCATTGAAGGGGGCAGTGACAAACTCAGGGGCTGTCGGAGCCACCTCCATCACGAGGACGATGCAAGCCAAAGTAGAACTAACTCTCGAAGAAGGTGAGCCCTTGTTTTGACCACCACTTGAGGTTAGGTCATCCTATGGCTTATGGTTCAATGAAGGATGTTGGATCCCCACTAAATAAGTGGATGTGGAGGAGGGAGAAGATAGAGTCATGACAGACACCACTGACATGCTCGACATCTCTATGGGTTGAGTGAACAGAGGGACATCTAGAAGGGACATCAAAAGAGGAGGTTCCACAAAAGGAGTGATGAACAACTACACCCTTTTGGGGTGAGGGTCATCGACACATGTCGAGGGATCAAAAGTAAAACTAAGGCAAGTGGAACTAAAGTAGAAGGAGCATAAGGGGGAGGCACATCAGGTGGTGCCAAAATAGGAGCTACTGACTCCCATTTTTCCTTCTACAAGGAAACTTTTTCAACAACCAAAGCCTTTCTCCAGTGCTTACGCTCATGCACAAGCTGGTTTCGTCAGCTTTGGGAACTAGAATTTGTACCCTAAGAAGGGACATGAGGCTCCTTTTTTTCCATAGGAGTGTCCTCCATGACCATGGCCAATGGAAGGACAACTTCCTAGGCAAGAGTAGGAGCAGGACACATGGGAGCAGAAACAAGAGTGGGTGGAGAAGCAAACACCGGTGCCTCGACAATGAGCCTCTTCCCATTCGCTATCGAAGGGGCAGGAGCGGTAGGAGGCCGCAAAGGCCAAGACACAAGGGAAACTCCATGATAATCAAACTACGTTTATCTTTGTATGATTCAAGCTTAGGATTTATGCCATCAAATGGTTTTATGAGTGCAAAATGTCACCATATTATCTTGGAAAAGTTTTTGGAATATGACTACCATGGGTTTCCCCAAGGGGTTGTATTGGTATTTTTTATTGGGTGGTTTGGGTTGTTCTAATGATATGGAGATCTTGTAGTTTATTGGATGTTTTGGACATGTTTAAACTCTTGGTGGGTTTGATAGTTTCCATGCTTTTTGAGTGAGTGACCCCATCATCGACGACATTTTTTGTTTTTGGACTAAAACTTAGATTTGTTTTTTTCAGTATAATCTTTGGAGAAGAACTTGACCAAACCTTTTGTGATGAGGGATTTTTTTATATTAGGCATCGAGTACCAAAAAAAGCAAAGAGGATGATAAGGTATTTTTCAATATGTACCCCATTTTTAATGATTTTTTATCAAATATGGTGACACAATACACTTGGAGGTGAAAGGCCATCACTTGGTTTATGTTTGTGATGAAAATATGTATGAGTTGCTTCTTAAGGATGGGCTAGGGAAAATAACTTGAGATAATTCTCCATCATTGTAAGGAGGAGAATATAAATATCCATCATGTTTATTTGCATTACACATATCCAACATAGTAAGCTCGTACTCAATGTTGTAGGAGAAATATGTGAAAATTTTCTCTATTAGGTCAATAAAGGTTGCAATGGAGCCTTGAGTGAGATGTTGAAACCACTCCAAGGCTTGAACTCCCAAAATTTGATGGAAGTGTCTCAACAAGTACATGTCATCATAAGGGACCTCTTGGTACATCATGAAAAATTACGTGACATGGTTGTGTAGATCACCCTTTCCTTTATATTTATCATTTCTTTGATCTTGAAATGAGGATGAAAGGGGATTTGAGAGATAGTCTAATCAAAGGGGTAGGGACAAATTTCTTTAAAATTATATTTTTTATATTTGTTGGATGTCCCTATTTGTAACCCTTTGATGGTTTTTTATCCTTTTATCACTCTTGGTCAAAGAGGTTACCAAGATGTGGTGGCGGAATGAGATGTGAGAAAGGTGGTGGGTTTGATTGATAAGTTTAATGATTTGAGGTGTATAATATAGAAAAAATGATTCAAGATTATTTGATTGAGTGATGGGGGTATGGAATAATTTGGGATTGAATACTTGAATGATAGGGGTAAAAAAAGATTTGGGATTGTGTGATTGAATGATGTGGGTATGATGCGATTTGAGATTGTGTGATTGGGAATGAAGTGGTTCATTATTCTAGGTAGTTGTTTGGTTTTGTGAAATGTTTAATTATATTGAGTGGGATTGGGGTTCAATTTTATTTGTGGTGGTAGGTTTGCTTGGTCAAGATGATAGCTTTACCACAAGATTTTGAGGGATATTTATGATCATTTCTCTTAATGATGGGGATTGTTGGGCAATGTGTTATTGTGAGTTGCAAGGGGTGGTTACACACTCTCCTTATGAGTTTGATCTAGGTGACATTTTGTTGTATCTTGATTTGGATGAGTGGATATTTGAACCCATGGGTTGTCATAGTCACGAGTGGATGAATTGGGAGGGATGATATTGTTTAGGCTATCCAAGTTATAACCAAAAGGGAGTTAAACCCAAAATTTAATACAATGTCAGAGCAATAATATATATATATATATACTTATAAGTATATATATATATAGATATAGATATAAGTATATATACATATACTTATATATATATATATATATACTTACTTATATACATATATATAGATACATATGCATATATATATATATTTATGTATATATACATATGCGATATATATATACTAAAAGATTTTTGATTAGATAAAATAAATATCTAAATTCTGATAATTATTCACTTTGATCATGAATCACATTAGTGACATTGGAAGTCTTCATGTCCAAAGTGAATAATTTTCAAAATTTAGATATTTATTTTATCTAATCAAAATATAAACTTATGATTGAGTGATTAGAGTCATAAGGTGATGACTTGGACTTGGATGAAGTGGATTTAATTTTTTATTCAGGTATTTTGCAATGAGATGTGTATGGGTTTGGATTGTTGAGATAGATTTTGATGTTGAATTTGTAACTTGATGAATTTGATTAAAGTTCAAGAACCTTGAGTAACTTGATGATGGATTTGGATGAAGATCAAGGACCTTGAGTAACTTGAATATGTGTTTCAATAAAGGTAAAGAACCTTGAGGAACATGATGATGGGTTTCGATGAAGGTTAAGGACCTTTAGTAACTTGATGATTTGGGTTTGGATGAAGGTCAATGACCTTGAGTAATGCGATGATGGATTTGATTTCATTTTTTTAATAAGGGTAACTTTATGATGATTGGATTTTTTTGGATTTATTAAAGTACCTTGATGGGTTTTTAAAATTGTTTTGATTAAGGGTAGATTAAAGAGTTGATTTAATTCTTGATTGAGATTAAGGTCTAGGACCTTAGGATGATTTGATTGTTGGTTTGAATTTGATTTGATTGAGGGTAACTTGATGAGTGGATTTGATTCTTGATTGATATTAAGGTCTAGGACCTTAGGATGATTTGAAGATTAATTGGATTAATGTATAGGACCTTGGGATGATTTTATTGTGAATAGATTTGATGAGGCTTGAGGGATAAGGTTTAGAACCTTAGATATCTTATTTAAGATGGTTGACTTTGGGATCCTGGGTGATATTTCAGTTTTGAGATTTGGATTTGGCTTCAGCTTTGATTTTAATATTGGAGGTTTGGGATTTGATTTTTTCCTTTTGGATGGGGGATTTTTGGTTCTCATGTGGAGTGAAGATCTTGGACTTGGTGTATGACTTGGATGGTGTTGAATGTTTTCTCAAACTTTATATTTTTTAAGGATTTTTTAAAATATTTTTGGACTTTTGATTTTTTATAATTTTATCACAAGTTGAAAAAATTCAAAACAAGAACAACCTAGTTATTCAAGTAGGAGTGTTTGGATTAGGAGCTTACATATATACCTATATTTGTTTGTGGATAGTATTAGCCCATGATCTCTGAGAGATAAATTAAAATAAACTTGATTTATATACCTATATTTGGTTGTGGATCCATCAAGTGACCCACATGCCACATTTTCTTCTAGCTTGTACTCTAATTTAATCACAATTATAAAATTTAATTGGGTCATTCTAATACTCATTATACAACTTGTTCAATTTATTGAAGTGGGATGCCATTTTCCTCAACCATAGTGCATAATTGTGTTTTTCATGCCTAATCACTTTACAACCATAATCATCAATCTAGATGTCTATTTCAAAAACCATTTCTCCATGACTTTTCAACAATCGATCTTTGATAGGTTTCACCCTTTTTTGACTTATTTATGCCACATAAATTTTAAGATGAATTATCTCAAGGCCATTCTCAATGTCTTCCATATCTTTGCACAGTTAAAAAATTCTATCTCCTATTTTTTATAATTATTTGTGGTTCATGTTGCAAAGATGATTGTCGTTGCACCAAAAGATCGACCTGCTAATGCCCGCTACAACTGCCAGAGTTAATAAATCCACGGGAGGTAGTTAAGCCATGTTATGAACTTGAGCACTACGTTGCACAACACAAGGAGACCAAGGGCACACACCTTGCAATAATCCTCTAAATTTAAGATATTCTGCCAAAGTCTTAGAAGATAATCCCCTAAGTGCATTTTCACACATACCTCTTGGAGTTTTTCCAACTGAAGATATTAGGGCTTATATTCATGGGAATATGGAAGAACACCCCTTTGGAAAATTGTTGAATCTATGGGTAGATGAGTTAGATGGAGATGATTACACCTTAAAACTAGAGTACAATATCTTGACTAAGAAGAAATTAGATGTGTGGCAATGGTTTCCAAACTTTAGCTATGAAAAGAAGTGCATTAGAATGGCCTTAAATAGAATCCACGATCAGTTTATGTGGCTTGATGGACCTCATATGATCACCAAGGAAGTAATTAGAGAAATCACTGGTTTATGGTCCACCAAACTAGCTCCCATTTGTAAATTTTCCAAGAACAAATATATAATGGAGAAAATGGGT
>VDFB02286470.1:0-20078 GCA_007258455.2 Sequoia sempervirens
AGTCCATTTGGTCGTACGAGTTGTGGAATGAAAGTTACACCACTTTGCAACTTTACACTGCTTGCATCTTGTAACTTTTCCCTCCACTGAAAAGTCATCACGACAGGAAAACGCCTCCAAGATAGAAAAGACTGAGAGAGGTTTTTTTAGATGCTCCCAACACGATCCCATAGCCTCAGACAGAGAGTTTGTAAGCATCACAGTCTTTGAGAAATAGACCTTCAAAGATTGTTGCCTTTTAGCACTTTGGACTATTAAGGGAAATCGCCGGTCCAATGTAGCTTGGAGTGATTTGGTGTATTTGGGTGCAAGAGAGGACCATCCGTAGCTTAAATGTACCGATCCAGATGTGTTGGAATAGTTCGTTTGGTTGTACGAGTTGCAGAATGAAAGTTGCACCACTTTGCTACTTTACACTGCTTGCATCTGGCAACTTTTCCCTCCACTGAAAAATCATCACCACAGGAAAATGCCTCTGAGATAGCAAAAAATGAGACATTTTTGTAGATGGTTCCAACATAATTCCATATCCTTGGATGGAGAGTCTGTAAGCATCACGGTCTTCGAAAAATATCCCTTCAAAGATTGCTTCCTTTTAGCATTTTGGACTCTTAAGGGAAACTAGTGGGCAACATAGTTAACTTCTTCACAAACTTGGTTTGAAGTGATTTCATTCTTTTTTGTGCATTTAAAATGGATTTTTAAGCCTTCCATCCTAAAAGTGACCTCTAAATAACTTCAAACACCTTAACTACCTCATTCTTATTCATTTGTTTTACAAACAAGCATTTTCATTCCAAGAAGTTGAGCTTTCATTTTTGCTTGTTGGATTGAATGTGGACCATGGCACAAATTTCTTTTTTCAAAAATTGTTCAAAATCATTGAACTAAGAATTTATCACACATCTGCAGAGAAACAAAGGATTACCACAAACTAAAACACATTACACTTTGGTTCTCACTGACTTGATGTACTCTTCAACATCTCTTCTCTAAAAGTGACCTCTAAATCACTTCAAACACCTTAACTACCCTAAAAGTGACCCTAAAAGTGACCTCTAAATCACTTCAAACACCTTAACTACCTCATTCTTATTCATTTGTTTTGCAAACAAGCATTTTCATTCCAAGAGTTTGAGCTTTAATTTTTTCTTTCAAAGAAAAATCTTCCTATGCCACTGTTACACTGCACAGGTAAACCAGGTTTTGTATTGTGGACCTATATTAAGCTACCACTCTCAAGACCAATGTAACAATGCTACAAAATAGCTTTTGAGACTGCAATAAGACATCTGATAACTCTTGAGTGTACTAAAAGAATTCTTATGATTTTTGAAGAATGTTGATAACTCTATTCAGTTGTCTTATTTTTTCAATTTCATACAAATTGAACCCTGGAATCAATAGACTTTGTATATCAAGCTACCACAATTCATGTTTCAATGATGAATATTTATCATGCATGTTTTAAATGACATTCAAGTTTATAGTGGTTTTTTTGTTTATATGATGTTATATGATATTCTAATCATAATTCATGCTTCTAGGCTGCACATCTATATATATATTATTTTTACATGTTTTCTCCATTGTTCGGCCCCTACATTGCAAGTAAATGGCTGCATAGCATGTGTAATGAGGGGCAGCAGGCCTGAGACCCCTTTAAAGTTTGTTTGAGTGATTTCTTTTCATTTTTTGTGAGTTTTGTGCCAAGTTTCCTCAAAGAAATGTGGTCTCATAGAATTCCATGACAAGCTAATGCAATTGATAGTGCTCCGAGTTATTAGTTATGTAATGTGAAGTAATTGCATAACTACTTAGGTTGACTTTGTAAAAACTATAGTTATTGAATTTTTTTCATCTATCAGCATCTAGTTGTTACTTATGCAATGTGAAGTAATGCTTTTAGTTTGAAAGATGTGCAATGCAATGTAATCAACAATATGAATATAAACTCATAATATTTAACCATTCTTTTTATGCTATTATACATTAATATTTAACCATTGCTCACTTGATTAAATTTTCAAAGAGTTTAATCATGCACATGAGGAGGAAATTAAATTTTGATTGTCAACTTCTATATATATCAAATTATCCAATAATCAAGTGTATGTCCATATACAAAAATGGCATCAATGCCAACTCAATTTTTTTTTTACAATATGTGGCATATGCCATCGTGGTATCTATTCAAAATTTACATGCCAAAATTTCTATCTCATCCTAAACTACTGGTGGATCATCAAAATGGAGCCTCTTTGAAGCACTTGTTGGCTCTGAAGGTAGCTACATAAGAAAAATTCAAACCACAATTGACATTAGTTATACTATATAATTTAAAATTTAATAATTAACATAAAAATCAATACACATTGAATTATAATTGAACTCTAAAATTGAAATCTTGATTACCTGAAATATACGTCCCTTCGAAGGGTTAGGAGTCCTAGAATATACCCCTCTCAAAGAACTAACCAAACCAACTTTTGTAACGTCAATCTATATATGTGAACAAAACCATGAAATTGATCCAAGTTAGCATAGAATTGTCGGTAATAAGGACATATTTACCAAGCAAAAAATAAAATAAACACATACCTCTTTAGGCTGATCTTTTCCTATATCTCCTTTAGTTGTTTCAACACCTCCTCCTTGAGGTGTTTCAACACCTCCTTCTTTAGGTATTCGAATACCTACTCCTTCAAGTTTTGTGGCACTTATAAAAAATGATGTATAGCTCACAACTGCCTATACATAAAAAAGACAAGTACATATGAAACTACAAATCTATGTCAATGTATGCATTATTAATAAAAGATATTATAAATCTTAATTCAATCAAATTTGAGTTCAATTACCTTTCCCTTATCTAACATTGTGCCTCCATAGTCTAGACAGTGTCGCACCTCGCTCGTACTAGGTGTTTCCTACAAGCAGAGAATAAGATAAACATATAAGTTAATATATAATTTCATTAATGACAATTCAAATGACAAGCAAGTATACAGTAAAAAAATGTAAATGAGTGAGTGTGAAAATACATACTGTGTGCGTCTCGAGGCCAAATGAAATGGCCCTAAGGGTTCTATCAGTCACTCGTGTGAGCTCCTCCTCAGACATTAACTGTTAAATAGACCATGTAAATAAATATTAGTACTTGATACTATCTCTTATTAATATTCATTTTTAACAAATGCAAGTTATGAAATTACAACTTAAATTTTACCTGTGTAACTACTCCAATGTCCACCTCTCTAGCAGGAGAGGACTCTGTAGGGTGTGCTCCACTCCTCTGCATGTGATCTACTATAATCTCCACATCTTCGAATGTGTTACAAATATGTGGCACACAAATATGTGGACCTGAGGAGGATGATGCAGTGGCACTAGATCCATCACCAAGATCACCAGATTGTGGCTAAGCTACTGAAGAAGCATGGGAAATCAAAAGACCACTCAAAGAGTGAATGGCCTGGATAGTTTGTGTGGTTGCATCCTCTGTAATATCTGGATGTTGTACTAGAGGTGACGGAGGAAGGGGAGGATGAGGAACATGTGGGCGCCTGACTACTCTAGCTGCCCCTGGCCTATCCTAGGGTATACCTCCACCAATGCCCTAGAAGGGTTTAATGTCAAAGTAATTGACATGATGCCCTAACAAAAAAATTAACATATAATTTTTTAATAAAGTAAAAAGGTACATCAAGATTATTGTTGGGTGGTTTATCAAAAACCATACACCAACGATCCCAAAAGTTATCTACTATGCCCCTATGTGTGCACCATTTTATAGAAATTTTTGGTTTGTTAACATTAACTGGAAAACCAGTGCTGGGGTTAATAAATAAAGAGGCTATTTAGGCTTTTGTTATTTGGAGATCTTTCACATCATCATAACACAATCCACATGCATAATATTCCCTCATGGTTTCTCGCCATGAATGAAAGGCATTATGTTGGGTGGAGCGGGTTTCTACATTTGTAATTATTCTTGTCAATGTGGTTGACATACGGTATAATCGAGGGATTTTCTTATAAACATCACAAATTCCCCTCAATTGCTCCAATTTTTCATGAATTAAGTCTTCAATTGATGGCTGCAGAGGTGGTGGAGCATTTGGCATTTCTTCATTTTGATTCTCAGCTGGTGGATTTTCATTCTCAACTGGTGGAATTTTTGCATTCTCATTCTCAACAACCATAATGCCTTGTTGATGAATAATAGCTTAGATCTAATATATAACAATGATTGCTATAAGCATCATCATTGTTTTTGTTAGATCTATCTCTCATTAATATTTCTGGAAATAAGTATTCGATTTCAATAGATGTTGAACTAAATACACATTGATAAACCTCTGAAATCATTGTCGCCTTGTGTATGGGTGCGTATTTGTTGGCACTGGTTATCTCGTATGGTTCTGGAATCTGCATGCTGAAAGGAACACGTCCTTGAGCAGACGTGTCTCCAAGTGTGGAGACACGTCCTCTCAAGAGGCGTGTCCCTTTGGTTAGGAAACCCTGCGCTCAAAGGAACACGTCCCTTGAGTGGACGTGTCTCCAAGTATGGAGACACGTCCTCTCAAGAGACGTGTCTCTTGAAAACGGGTCTCTCCAATATATATAAAATGTGAAACCTTTCTCTATATTCAGTCATCAAAATCGATCAATGTTCTGCACCCTGCACATTCTACATTCAGAGAAATATTCAAAAAATCGAATTTGCATCTGAAGTTCATAATTAAAGTTTCTGACCTTAGTCCTTTCACTGTTCTAGAATCCTATTAGTATCAGATTTGATCTAATTTAACATGGTATCAGAGCCATGTTGAGTAAATACAAATCAAATCTGAATTCTAATTTGCTCAAGAAAATTTGCATTCTTCAGAATCGAAATTTCTTCACATTCTTCATAATGTCAAGTGTGATCAGATTTGAAGATCGCCTTGCAGGAGCAGATAATTTCACATCATGGAAATTTAGAATCATGATGATCCTTAGAGAGAATAAGTTAGATTCATTTGTGAAAGAAAACCAGTTAGAGCCTAAGGATGATTTGGAGAAATCTCAATGGATTGAGAACAATGAGAAAACCATGAAAATTATAGTAGATGCTGTGAGGGACCATATAGTACCTATTCTGTCTAAACATGAGACTGCATACCTTATGTTTAAATCTCTTGAAAGCACCTTTGAAATAAACAACACTAGTAGGACCCTTGCTCTAAAGAGGCAAATTAATCATATTCAAATAAACAAGGGAGAATCTGTTAATTCATATTTCATGAGAATCACTGAATTAAGAAATCAACTGTCAACAATTGGTCATCAAATTGACAGTAAGGAGTTAACTCTTATAGCTCTAGATGGTCTACCAAACTCATGGGAGTCTTTTGTCCAAGGTATAAGTGCTAGATCTAAGCTCCCTAAATTTGATAGGCTGAGAACAGATTGCTTACAGGAAGAAACAAGACTGATGTCAAAAGGAAAACTTCAGAAACCTATAGATGAGGATATCCATGTACTAAACAAAAATTCTCTTAAGAAAGGCAAGAAGAAAGATTTCAAGAGAAAGAAGAATTCGTATGGAAAGGGATCTTCCAAGAAAAGGAAAGACATATCCCAAATACAATGTTTCAGATGTGATCAGTTCAGACACTATGCAATCAAGTGCCCTGATAGAACAAAACAACATGCTTCCTTTGCTAAAGTGGAAAAGACAAATACAGAACATGATTCTAAGAAATTTGTTTTCTACTCAGCATTATCAAGTCAAGTATCAAACATAGTCAATAATTGGGTAATTGATAGTGGTTCTTCAAGGCACATCACAGGATTCCGAGAACACCTAGATACTATGATAGAAGAAACCATAGAAGAAGTAACTATTGGGGATGATTCTGCACATCCAGTTAAGGGGGTTGGAACTTGCACCATAAATCTAAATTCTGGCCTCTCTCTTCAACTCACTGGAGTATTACTTGTACCAGGAATAAAGAGGAACCTCATATCCATTTCTGCTCTTGAAGACAATGGATATAGGGTCACCTTTATGGATGGAAAAGTCCTAGCATGGCCAAAGAAATCCACCATAAAGAAAGCTCTAACTATAGGGATAAGACAAGGATGTCTCTACAAGTTGTGCACTAACATTAATCATGCCCTTATTCACGAGACCTCTGATTCAAATGAAATTTGGCATCGAAGACTAGGACATATTCATTTTCGTGCCCTACCTTCTGTGGAAAAATTAGTAACAGGATTACCCAAACTGAATCCTATTCATGAAGGAGCATGCAAAGGGTGTGCCCTAGGGAAGAATACAAAGGGGTCCTTCCAAAACAGTTTGAGTAAAACCAAAAACATTTTAGAACTGGTTCATTCTGACTTATGTGGACCTATGTCGGTACCTTCCTTGGCAGGTTTTTTATATTATGTAATATTTGTAGATGACTTCTCTAGAAAAACTTGGATATACTTTCTTAAATGTAAAGAGTCTACAGAAGTCCTTAAAAGATTTAAGGAATTCAAAGCTCTTTCAGAAAACTTTTCAGGGAAGAAAATCAAAACTCTAAGAACAGATAATGGGAAGGAATACACTTTAGAAATCTTCAAGGAATTTTGTGTAAATGCTGGGATTAAGAGGGAGTTTACTGTAGTCTTCAATCCTCAACAAAATGGTGTTGCGGAGAGAAAGAACAGAACTATTGTAGAAGCTGCTAGAGCAATGTTGTTTGATCAAAATTTAGAAACTTCATTTTGGGAAGAAGCCTCTAGGACAGCTGTCTACATTCAAAATAGATGTCCCCATTCTCATCTAGACAACAAAACTCCTAAAGAAGCATTTACTGGTATAAAACCTAACATAAGTCACCTAAGGATCTTTGGTTGCCCTGTCTACATTCATGTACCGAAAGAAAGGAGATCTAAATTAGAACCTAATGGAAAGAAAGGGATATTCGTGGGCTATAGTGAAACCTCAAAAGCTTACAGAATTTACATCTCAGGTCAGAATCAAATTGAACTAAGTAGAGATGTCATCTTTGAGGAAGACATTGCTTTCAAAAGGGCAAAGAGTTCTAATGACATAGAAATTCAAGATTCTACTAAAGTTATGGAAGAGGATCTTGCTCCTGAGATTTAGAGGGAGCATTCTGAAGAAATCTTAAATGAAAACCAATCTATCCCAGAAGTGAATCCTTATGACAACAACAAGAAAAGACCACTTTGGGCTAGAAAGATGATTAAGGAAGTTGAGAATTACACAGCACCCAAAGGAACTTTTAGAGAGTAAGATACCCAAAATATTCTCAAGCTATGTTGCCTTAATGAATGAGATCATTAGTTTAGAACCAACCAGCATTATGGAAGCCTTGAAGTGTCAAGTATGGAAAAATGCTATGACAGAGGAGTATCAATCTATTTTAAAAAATGATGTATGGGATATTGTACCTAGACCTAAAGGCAAATCTATTGTCTCTTCCAAATGGCTCTTCAAAATCAAACATGCTGCTGATGGCAGTATCGAGAAACACAAAGCACGCTTTGTTGCTAGAGGTTTCTCTCAAAAGGAAGGTATTGATTATGAAGAAACTTTTGCACCTATTGCGTGGTACACCTCTGTGAGAGCAGTTATAGTTATTGCTGCATCTAAAGGCTGGAAGATCCATCAAATGGATGTGAAAATTGCCTTCCTGAATGGGTCCATTGAAGAAGAAGTCTTTTTAGAGCAACCTGAAGGCTTTGTGATACATAATGCAGACTCACATATATGCAGATTGAAGAAAGCTCTATATGGACTTAAACAGGCTCCCAGAGCCTGGTATGAAAGAATTGACAAATATCTTCTAAGACTAGGATTTTCAAAGAATGATGCAGATCCAAATCTCTATTTTAAGGTAATTAAAGGTGATATGTTAATTCTAATTTTATATGTTGATGACCTTCTAATAACAGGAGAAGATCACCTTATTACTCAATGTAAGGAAGACCTGACTTCAGAATTTGATATGAAAGACTTGGGAATTTTACATTACTTCTTGGGGTTGGAAGTCTGGCAGAAATCTGATGGTATCATTTTAAATCAAGGGAAGTATATTGTTGATATTCTAAAGAGATTTGGGATGTTAGACTGTAGACCCATGTCTACACCTATGGAAACTAACCTACACAAGTTGAAAGAAGCAGCAGCAGAATCCAAGTATGCAGATCCAACTCTATATAGACAAATGATTGGATCCTTGATGTATCTGGTCAACACCCGACCTGATATTTGCTATGCAGTAAATGTTCTCAGTCAGTTCATGTGTGAACCTAAGGAAATTCACTTAATGGCTGTGAAACATATTTTGAGATATCTTCAAGGCACTATTGGATATGGTCTTCTTTACAAGAAGAATCAACTAGATCTACATGGGTACTCTGATTCAGATTGGGCTGGAAATGTAACTGATCGAAAAAGCACATCAGGATGTTGCTTCAGTTTAGGATCAGCTATGATCTCCTGGATTTGCAGAAAACAATCTTCAGTTGCACAGAGTTCAACAGAAGCCGAATACATTGCAGCCTCAATGGGAGCAAGAGAAGCAGTTTGGCTTCGTAAATTGCTTGTGGGACTTTTTGGTGAGCCCTTGAATCCTACAATTATTCATTGTGATAATCAGAGTTGTATCAAACTCTCTGTAAATCCTGTCTTTCATGATAGATCTAAACACATTGAGATCCCCTATCATTATGTAAGAGATATGGTGGAAAGGAAAGTAATTCAGTTGGAGTATATTAGTACAAATGATCAAACTGCAGACATTCTCACCAAGCCTCTCTCCCGAATCAAGGTAGAGCACTTCAGGAAGAAACTTGGTATGGTTGAAATGTAATTTGTTAATTATGCTTGAAATTCAAATTGTTTATCAAATTGTACTAATATATATATATAAAGTTGTTTAAATGTGTAAACTCTTTTGTCATGTGTGTGACTCCATGACTTTATGGGCCTACTCCCCCTGTGTACATTATTGAAAGGTGACAATCTTTTAATAATGAACACTTGTATTTGACATTGTAAAGTGACGACTCTACAATGATAATCTATCATGATAAGATATCATGTGACTTGATATCTATGGACATGTCATGATAGTATCTCTTGGACACCTTGGTTGATATCATGGGACTTGATATCATTTGTAGATCATTGTGATCCTTAAGAGATAATCATGGTGGATATTTATATCCATGGATATGCCATGAATTATGGTAGACATCATGTGACTTGATGTTAGTGCACATACCATAATGAAGATGTGTTGTGTCATGAGACTTGACAACTTTGATAAAACATATCTTTGATATCACGTGTAAAGGTGATATCTTCACTTATTTGAGTTGAAATATCTTCCCTAAGCTAAGAGGGAGTGTTGATGAATAATAGCTTAGGTCTGATATATAACAATGATTGCTATAAGCATCATCATTGTTTCTGTTAGATCTATCTCTCATTAATATTTCTGGAAATAAGTATTCAATTTCAATAGATGTTGAACTAAATACGCATTGATAAACCTCTAAAATCATTGTTTCCTTGTGTATGGGCGCGTATTTGTTGGCACTGGTTATCTCGTATGGTTCTGGAATCTGCATGCTGAAAGGAACACGTCCTTGAGAAGATGTGTCTCCAAGTGTGGAGACACGTCCTCTCAAGAGGCGTGTCCCTTTGGTTAGGAAACCCTGCGCTCAAAGGAACACGTCCCTTAAGTGGACGTGTCTCCAAGTATGGAGACACGTCCTCTCAAGAGACGTGTCTCTTGAAAACGGGTCTCTCCAATATATATAAAATGTGAAACCTTTCTCTATATGCAGTTATCGAAATCTATCAATGTTCTACACCCTGCACATTCTACATTCAGAGAAATATTCAGAAAACTGAATTTGCATCTGAAGTTCATAATTAAAGTTTCTGACCTTAGTCCTTTCACTGTTCCAGAATCTTGTTAGTCTCAGATTTGATCTAATTTAACAATTATATCTTGGTAATTCATTAACATAAGGATAAGTGTTCCTAAAGAAAGTTCTATCTATTTTAATTTTAACCTTTCATTATAAAGATCCTAAAGAATATGCACTACGTGTCATGATAAGATCAATTAACTCTATTGTATCATATTGTGTAATGGAAAAGTTTATAATTATTAGTCTTTATTAAAATAGCCCTTGGTTCTTCCTAATATACTAGTATATTGTATGATTTTATCAATATGAAACTTATGAGAAATAATTGTTTCAAATATTAATTGCTTTCATAACTATAATGCCTAGCTTAAAATTGAGCCTACTATTAAAGTATTTTTTATATTAAATATAGAGTGATCAAAACATACAGATCAGAGGAGTAGCAATTTCATCTGCAGATCGTAAATCCACCCCCCGAACCATTACAAAAGTGAAGCCCCTAGGTCCAATGGACCATCCCACAAAATAACAGCAAAAGCTCCCCCTCCTAAGCTACCCCTTACAAAAGATCATCAAGGATCATCATCAAAATAATAGTAGTCCATAATACGCCTGCAACAAAAAATCATATTTACAACATAGAATAATATCAGAGAATATCAGTCAAGACTATACAACATATATTAACATCAGATGTCAAAAATGATATAAAGAAGTCTGTCAAATATGTCTATTGGTTCCTTGGAGCACCATTACTGTCTTATTTGAAAGCCTGAAGGGGCCTTAAAATTCAGCCATAATAACTCGACCATCAGTTTCATGTTTGAGAGATGATAATTTGAAAATGGTGGACTTGAAAGTGTACACAACAATATCTACTTTTCTTCACGGGAATCCAGTGGGCCCTACAACCACCAAAGGCCAACCTAGCTTTGCTGAACAGAGAAAAGATTGTCACTAAGAACCATCTAAGCCTGGGTTGCATTGATCTCTTAAACTGAAAAGTCAAGAACACTATTCTTTTGCTGCTCCACCAGAACACTATCCAGATCTTTACCCTTATATAGACTAGGATTAGCTATTTGATCTTCTTTGAGTTCATCTTTGAATGCCTGCAAGACCCTCAAAAAAACCTTAGGAACCAGGTAGCCATCCTGCCACACATGACCATATCTGGCATCCATGATATCAATAGAAGGATCCCTGTTCACCAAGTATTTCTTGAACTTATCCTTTGACAGCTCCACAATAGTGAACACCTGCATAGAAATATTATAG
Source organism: Sequoia sempervirens (assembly GCA_007258455.2). NCBI lineage: Eukaryota > Viridiplantae > Streptophyta > Pinopsida > Cupressales > Cupressaceae > Sequoia > Sequoia sempervirens. Next base: position 11,230 of record VDFB02286470.1, read on the forward strand.
AATATGAGTCCCTTATAGGACTCAGTAAGCAATCTTCTTCTACATTGAAATCAGTCCTCATTTTGGGATTTCCAAATTGCCCATAAAATCTTAGTAGAAAGGATATGCCAGAATAAAGCACCAGTTTTACTTAACTTGCAATTTTGTAAAAAGAGCAAATTCATAGAGCTTAGACCTCCATTACATCCCCAGATATTATGAGAAAAGGAAAACATATTCCAGATTTCACAAAAATGCAATCAAAGAAGATATGAGATAGGGTTTCAGGTTTCCTGCATAAAGAGCACATCTCAAGACCATCCGTGCTAGCTTTATAGGGGAGCTTCTACATAAGCAGAAGCCATCTGAAGCAGGCCTTTTTGGCCTCAAGTTCCTTCTGCCAATTTTTCAAAAAGATTCTATGCCAATGATTCTTACTCAAGTTCATTTGCCAAACTTTATTCATATGTTCAATAATATCAACCTGCTCAGTAAGCATAGAATAAATATCCTTAGCCTTAACATTCATTATTTTATTACCATTTTGCCACACAAAGTCTGTATAGTGGAGAGGTTCATTTATAACTTTAATCGGGAACTTGAGATGTCCACAGGCCTCTCTCAACACCGTGAAAGTTCTCCAGTTACTTTGAGGAATGTTGAACTCAGGGCTAAGGGTATTCCAATCCTTCAAATTACCATTAATTAAGATATCCTTAAAGCAAAGGATTCCTTTAAGCGCCCAGCCTTTAGCAGAGCACCCCTGAATAAGGGCCAAGGGCTTCCCTTTACGTTTCAGGTTCCACCAGATAGATTTGTTGGCAAAGATTATCCTATTATCCCCCTTGGTGAATTAACAATTGGAAAGGAGCTTCTTAACAATTTCCCAAGCCTTCCCAAAGTTTTAAAAACATTAGACCCTGCAAGTGACATAGGCATTTCACAACTAAGAATATCACTAAAGGGGAGAAGTTTCTAGAATTTAGCATGCTTAGGCACCACATTAGCAATATTATGTCTCACTAGCACCTTTCATGGCTCCTCCCCATCCAAAGCCCCAACCACCCACTTAGAGGCCAAAGCAATACCTTGGATCCTCAGATCCTTAAGCCCCAACCCTCCTCTCATTTTGGAGATAGTACACCATTCCCATTTGACAAAATGCTTCTTCTTCCTCCCCTTACCATCAGACCATAAAAAACCTCTAATCCTCTTTTGAATAGCATTGATTTGATAAGAACAAAAAAACCAAACATAGGCAAAGTAAATGCTATAAGAAGACAAGATTTTCTGACATATCTGAAACCTTCTAGCAAAGGAGAGGTAATTCTTATTCCATTTGACTAATTTACTCTCAATCTTATCTCTAATCCAGCACCACATATCTTTCAAGTTAGGCTCGATAGCAAATGGGATACCAAGGTATCTCACCAATCTATGAGGACCACCCCATTGGATACCATATCTGCACACCCAATCGAGGGGCCTATCATTCCACCCAAGAAGGTAAGACTTAGTAGGGGCAATTTTTTCCCCTGAAGCGGAGCAAAAAATCTCAAGCTTCTTCATAAGAGTTGCAAAGTTATCCTCATCAATTTGAACAAGAATAGTAGTGTCATCAACAAACTGCAGATTAAGAAGTTCATTGGAGTCTGGCAACCTAATACCTCTTACCCTAGGGGCCAAAGATCTATCCCTCAAAATATAATGAAAAGCATCAGAAGCAATGACAAATAGAGCTGGAGCACGGGGGCATCCTTGCCTTATTGACCTCCCCAAAAAAAATTCTTGAGAGAGAATTCCATTAACATCCACTTGAGTAGAAGCATCTTGGAATAAAGTCTCGACCATAGAACAAAACACACCTGGAAAACCAAATGCATCAAGGACCAAAAAGACAAAGTCCCATTCAATTCTATCATAGGCTTTCTCAAAGTCAAGCAGGAACATAGCAGCATCTTGCCCAGAGTTCCTAGCCCAATTCATGGCTTCCCAACTTGTCACCAGATTCTCTAAGATGTACCTCCCCTTAATGAAGCCAGTTTGAGTTGAATTAATGATGGTAGGTAGAATACTTGCCAACCTATTAGCCAAAACTTTTGCCAAAAATTTATATGAGACATTCAAGAGAGTAATAGGTCTCCAATTCTTAACAAGGGTTATGTCTCCCTCTTTAGGAATCAACTTGATAATTCCTCTGTTAATGTTTTTACCAAGGGATCCTCTTTCAAAGGCATCCTTATAGACAATGTAAAGATCATCACAAGCCCAATCAATGAAAGATTTGTAAAATTATGTAGATAAGCCATCAGGTCCTGGAGATTTATCATTTTTGAGGGAGAGAATAGATCTCCTTATCTCCTCCTTAGAATTTTCTTTGCTCAATTCAAGGGTTGCCTCATTACCAATCTGACTAGGCAATATCCCTTTAATATAGTCCCTAGCTCGAAAGCAAGACTCATTACCCCCTTTAGAATTGAAAAGATTCTAGTAGAAGAGGAAAAACTGCTCTCTTATTTCATCCTGGTTCACAAGGATGTTACCATCTGCATTAATTTGATCAATTGATTCTCTAGCCTGCTTCTCCTTCAAATATTTGAAGAAATTTTTTTAACCCTTATCACCATTCTCTAACCAATTCATCTGGGCTCGAACTTTCAGACCCTTGACCTTGAAAGTTTGAAACCTCCTCAAATTATCTCAGGCCACAATAAGCTTATCCACCTAGGAACTATCATTAGGGCAATTTTGCACTTCCAATTCTACCTCATAAAGAGTGTCCTACAGACAATTCTCCTGCCTCCTTCTATCCTTTGCCTTTTTCCTTCCAATGGTCTGGAAAAGAACCTTCCATCCTTGCACATTAAAATCCCATCTCTCTATGGGAGGAAGGGATCTATGTAGCCATTTGTTAATGGCTCTAAGAGAGGTTATGGCACATTTACAGTCATCATCCTTAAGAAGGTTGGAGTTAAGAGAAAATCCAATTCTAGGACCAACATTGGAGGCAACACCATTCTTAAACACAAATTTTGCTCTTATTGGGTGGTGATCAGAGAGTGAGAATGGAGTAACCTCCACCTTACAACCATCCTTAAGGAGGGAAATAGAAAAGAAAGCTTTGTTTATATAAAATCTATCTAGCCTACAGAGCACCCTCCTCCCACTTTTTTGGAAATTGGACCAAGTAAACCATATGTCTTTACAAGCCTTTCTTTGACCTTCAATGGGGTCCTCAAGATTTAATTTGTACTTAAGTCTATACCAATGAAATTTCTCATAGTCTTTCCAAACATGGCCAACACCTCCATATTTGTCCTCCTCTCTTTCCACAAAATTAAAGTCACCCCCCAGAATCCAAGGGATATCCTGGAGATTAAACAACCACTTCCACAACACAACCCTATCTTTGTAGTCATTAGGAGCATAGATTGAGCAGATACCAAAACAATCTTCCTTCTTTTTTATAATAGCCCAAACTGCCCTGTTGCACGGAGAAACACCAAAGTGAATCACATACTGACTCCAATTATTAGCCATCGTAATGACAACCCCACCCTTTCCCTGTTCATGGTTGGTCACAAACTGAGAAGCACCCTTCCAAATTACCTTCAGGTTGGTTTCTATGGAAAAACCAACATATTTGACTTCTTGGAGAAGTAAAAAATCTATTTTCTTTTTTGGGAAACCAACCTCCTGACAAGGTGTTTTCTATCAGGGGACTCAAGGCCCCTTACATTCCAAGATAGACAATTAAGTTCCATCCTTATGCTCAGTGGATGAAGTACCCTTATCAGTCCTAAAGTTATCGAAGCACTTAGGCAGTTTATTCTTTGCCTCAATTCTCTTAGCATTGGGTGGAAGGATCACCCCACTAAGCTTCTTTCTTTTGTCCTTCAAAAGGGGATTACCATCTTTAACATCCTGCAGTTTGGTGCCATCCAGACATTTCTTCTTCCTATACCTTATGGTTTTTTTAGCAAGCACCTCAATGGGCACCCCCTCCCCATCAGTGGTTTCCCTAGTAGAGAGAATCCCTAGGTCATCTATAGAGTCTATGCTAGATTGAGAAGAAAACCATCTGTACTGACCAATCCATCAAGGAGGCTAGTAGAAACAAATGCCGAATTAGACTGAGTCTCATTCTCCTCATCAAATTCAGAGTTAAAGTTCAGATTGCTAGAGTCAAGAATTGGTCTTGAAACAATCCCATCCCCCTTAGGGTGGATAGCCACCTCCAAGTTGATTTCCTTGTTAGGGCATAAAGATGCAGCAATACTAGCAGCTTGAGTGGAGCAGACCCCACCCAAATTAGGGCTCAAATCCCCTTCATTCTTATGCTCTTTTATTAACTATGAATCCTTTGTTTAGTCAAAAAGTTTTATATCTCTGAAAAATTTGTCTTTAGAAGAATAAATCTCATTTACTGTGACAAAATCATTAACCCTGGGTTTCCTTATTTGTCTTATTTTCTAAAGGGCCAATTGTTGTGCATTGAGCTTACCATGGAGAACAACTTTATTTGACTCATTTAAGCAAAGAGGTGGAAGACAATTCCTGTCCAAAGACAGATCCCCCACCTCATCCCCCTTATTATTCACAACACTTTCCAACTCCTGACATATAGAGTTCAAAGTTTCCGCATTACTGCTTTCAACCTTATTAATAGAGGTGGCCAAATCCTTTTGATGTTCAGTTCTCAGGGGAGAACAACCTTCCTTTGCCTCCCCTAAAAGGTTAAGATCACCACCACATTCTGGCAGAACCTACTTACTGTTCTTATTATCTCTATAATCTTTCTTTTTATTAATCTTGCTTTTAATCATCAGACAATTCCTTCTAATATGCCCTTCTCTATGGCAGAGATAACAAGCATTGAGGCCTCCTAGGGTTTCCACCACAAAGTTAATGGTGCCATATTTCAGTTTAATTTCCAAGATCTGCAGAATATCCAGACCTGGGTTTATGGAGACCAAAACCCTCGCATCTGAGTGGGGAAGAGGCGATTTGGTCTCGTCCATTCTTAACACCTTGCCATAGGGCTCAAGCAAGAGAGGAACAAATCTCCAGAGCTGCGGGGGAACATTCTTAACAACTAACCATCGGGGAGAGGACAAGGCCAAAACCTCCTCATTTAGAGCCTCTGAACACCAGGCTAGGGCTCGAAAAGTAATCTTCCCAACAGTCCAAAATTCCCTACTAACTATTTCCTGCTGGAATTTAGGGTTGTTAAAGAAAACAACAAATAATCCTTTTTGTACCATTCTACAGTAATAAAAATGTAGCCCTAATTTCTTTTTCCACACATTTTTGAACCACTCCTCCAAATATTTTCTAGTCGGGACCCTATCCGAGTCAACGACCGCAAAGAATATAGCAGTCTTAGAGAGCCTCACATCTTCCTCAGTAATAGCTTTATCCAATTCTGTATTCGGAACCATGACAGATTTCAAAGGAGGAGAAAACGGTTGCTTACCTTGTTTCTCCTCTACATCCTCTGCCAGCAGAGCAAACTAGTCAGCAATGAACTTTGCACCTTGGGAAAAGCACTCACGCTTGCCCGCCACAATATCTCTGAAGGACTTAGAGGAACTGCCGAAAGCCGAACTGAAGAGGGAAGCCATTGGGGGAACCGTATTCCCATTCATTATGGTCATAAAACCCCAACACAATCACCCACATACCTCGACACGACTGGAGAGAAAACTTGATGGGAGGAGCCCGTGACCAACACCAAGCCGAAACTAAGGAAACACCCGCTCGCACACAACATAGGGAAAGAGATGGTTCAGAGACGTGGAGGAGGACTGAGCCTCCTCCACGGGTGCTCGAGGAAACCCATAGAGTGAAACCCCACGTGCGCGGTTAGGTTGCAGAGGAGGTTTTCAATCCAAGTTTTCATATGTCCTCAACTTGTATCACACTTGTTGCATCTACTATCAAAGTATTCATCTTGGGAATGTATTTTTTAGTAAAATAATTTAAACCAAAAACACTATATATATTGTGTGATTACTTTTTGAGAGTGAATATTTTATTGATTTACTAAAGTTAATAAATACTAATCATTAATAAAATAAAGATTTATGCTCTTTTTTTATTTATATTTTGAATCATTCGTAAAAATAAAAAAGAACAAAAACTAATAACACATTTTAAGGAAAAGAATGAAACACCTTACCAATTTGTCTACTTCTATTGAAGTCAAAATTTTTTTCTGAAAATGATCATTTCTAAACTTTAGCAAAATATTCTCAAGCCTCATATCTCCATGAATAATTTTATTTTCATGAATTTGAGAAATAGCTTTTAAGATTTTTTGCATTGAAGAAAAAGAATCCATTAGTCTTCTATTTGAAGGCTAAAAAAATTAAAGACCTTGACACTTGTAAAAATAGTACAACAAGAAATATTTCAATATATTTACCAAACTTAAGAGAAACCATGTGATAACTATAAAAATACTAATGATGTTACAACTAACCTCATCAATTTCAGAGATTGATCTGTTGGAATCATCTTCTTTTTGAACATTTCTATTCCCCTTTTCTTGCATAAGTTTTTAATAGATTGCAATTTTTTTCTCTAGACCTCATTTTTTATTTCATCTTGTTGATTCTTTTTTTTTTCCAGCCAATATTGATTTCTTGTATGGTGTTGTCATAATACTTCATTTTCATGCGTTTCCATGCAACAATCCTACACCCAAGGCTTCTTCGATATACAACAGTCCCATTCTTCCCTCTACCAATCTCTTCCATAGTATTAATTTGTTTTTCATTGAACAATTCTTTCTCCTCCAATAAATGATTAGTCATGCTCTAATTGAAGGTTTATCCATGAACTATTTGAAATGTATCTACAAATAAAATGTAATAAATCAATGAATAGTAAAAAAGTGTTATCTTTATTTCATAATTATTTTGGATATATAAAAAAGGATATTTAAATGTCTAATTTTTAAAATGCTTATTGTATTTAATAAAAATCTAACTTATTCTCTTGAATCTAAGTAATCAAATTGATACCACTAGGAACAAATGTGTATTTTTCCTTGCCATTAGAACATGAAAATAACTCATTAAAATTTATATTGATGGCATGCACATTACCATACCCAAAAATAATATAAAATTTTAAATATATGTACTACAATAAAACTAATCAAGGCAAACAAAATAATCTTCTTAGGCTAGTCTAATATTTTATATTTTTTTACCTATAGATATACATTTTTTAAATTTAAACCACATAGAGTATATATTTTCTGATTTTATGTGCTACTTTAAAATAGTAGTAATATCTCATGGTTATTTTGGGAGGAGTGTGTAATGCCCATAATTTACACTAGGGCAAAAATGCAACTAACAATTTTTTTTTGTTACACATGTTTGTAAAATTTCTAACGTTACACTAACCATGCACAACTTAACGATATACCACATGTATCATATGACATTGTCCATGCAACATCATCAAGGACATGTTGCCTGAGGGTGAGGGTTGGGTATTCAAACAAGTGGGTATGTATGAAGACATCACCCATGCCGTCAAGTGATTCATGAGAATGTCTGTGGTCAAATGTTTGAGTATAAGTAATTTGCCTCATAAAAAAATAAAAGGATTATTTAATGAAACTTTATTTTAATTGTAATCCTTGCCCGTAAAACCATCTTAACGACTTTGTTCAGATTCACATTGGACATTTCACCTCGAAATCCAAATATGAGAGTGACTAAAGTATCTATAATTTACAAATTAAACAATAATTTTCCATTTTAATTAATTTATTACTATCATTATTTAATTCTAACTATATATATATTATATAAGTTATATACAAATAAATACATTTTAAATCCCCTACTTATATATATTTTAATTCCCTAAAAGAGAAGGATGGGGATTATAAATAGGGAATATACATTTTTTAAGATTTCCTAATATTACATGATTTATATCTTTTAAAAAAAAAAACTAATCTAATAGAATCTTTCCTAAGGGGGATGATAACATATTCCCCTCTCTTTAGTGTTTTAATAACAAAAGCTTTGAACAAAAACACAACTTTAAATCCACATTTCATTATATTCCCACGGATTTAACAGGAACACATCAAACAATACAAAAACACATAAAACAATACATAAAAACCTTCAACATAGCATACAGTAGGTTAGAAACACCTCACCTCAACTTGCTTGGTCCTCTCCCCTGCCTGCGGTGCAACCTTGCTCTCCAACGTTTCGATTTCAACCTGCAAAACGAGAATACTAGAAGCACAGAGGATTTTCCAAGTGAACTCAGTGCACAACAATTTAAATCGCATCACACATCGCCCTTTGGACTTCCTGCGCAACAGTTACCTTCTCGCACAAGGCAAAAAAACGACGACATATGAACTGCAATAGGACACCTCCTCGCTTCCCGTGCCCTTTCCTTTGGTTGTTGGTGGTCATCGTTTCCGTCAGTTTTATCATTCGTCTCGTGGGCCCCGCACTACACTGTCTCTTCATGTTATGTATGGTACCATGTATGTCGTTATGTATATTTTTATGCGTTTTTGTATGTACATAGGTGCTTTTTGTCTAGGAGCTAGCCAACTCCATTGGAATGTGAATGGATGAGAAAACCATATAATATTAAAATTGATTACATCATTCAAATATGACTATAGAAATCTATTGGTCAATAGAATTAAAAAAAAATGTTTTTAAAAATATTAAAAAAAATATGACATAAATATAAACTTTAACAAATTTTTTTTTTTCTTCAATTCTATTGATTGTTATTTGCCAACATGATACTACCGGCAGGAACTAATAAATACACTTGTATTCCTATAATGAATACCTATTCTTTTGAAAAGC
>VDFB02286471.1:0-43177 GCA_007258455.2 Sequoia sempervirens
TCATTGATGTCATGCATGATGGTTATTTGTTGTATATGTCGAGGATATTGAGAAAATTGTAATAAAGAAAGGTTGTAGGTATTTAGTGTTTTCTCTGGGTTTTTCTCTAGATTGTGTTGCTATGCTAGTGAGGATTTGAGGTATTTATTATTAATTATTTTTGGAAGCTACTATATCTAGATTTTAGGTTTCCAGATCATTGCATAGTGTGAGTTTTTTTCACCAATTGTGAACCATGCTTTTCTTTGCAGCTGGCTAAGGTTTGGGAGAAATGTAGTTGCTCCATATTTCTTCTTGTTCAGTTTTTATGACTTGCAGTTCTTAGGGTAAGTTAATGAGGTAGTTGGTGGTATGTTAATGAGGTAGTTGGTGCAGGAGCACCTTGCTCACATGATGCCTTTAATTGGTAAAATTATAAAAATTGAACTTTCAAATGTAAAATCATTGTCAAAAGGTATTGGGAGGTAAAAAATGATGTATTTGAAGTGTCAAATAGGTCACTAGGGGGTTGGTTAAGTTAAATTGCAAATAAAGTTGTTTTGTTGCACAAAATTGCAAAGTTGTCAATAAAGCAAAAGAAAACCAGGAAGTTGAAGAGAATTTGTGGAAAATTGAAGGGATAGGTCGATGAAGGAAGTTGAAAAGGTAGTTATTAGTTGGGAAAAATATTTAAAAAGCTTGTAGATCATCTTTGTAATCTTGAAGAATTTCATTCAATAAAAGTACCATGTTTTAATAGTTTTCAAAGTTTTTTCTATTGTTCATCAATTTGTACGGTATGTGCAGGAGTTTAGGGTTTTAAATATTATTTTATTTGGTGTATCAGAGAGTTAGCTTTCATTTTCATCCATTTTGAGGGAAATTAATTGAGTGTATTCCATGTTTGAGTTGAACTTCTTGAACTCGGTCTGCAACCCTCAATATTGGGGCTTTGAGAGTCAAATAGGAAAATGATCTCTACTCCACCGAATTAGGCCTTTTAGATCAGTGAAGTAGATTAAGATAGGATCTTTTTAGAATTTTTTGTGTTGAAATGTGCAAGTGAAGGCGAGATTACAATGTGAATGTTGCTATTCTGACAAAAAAACAATGATTTCCTTATAAAAATGAATGGCTCCAAGGTGCTAAATGATGTAAAGGCATGCAAGAAGGATGTGAGAAGGTTTATATAGTTAGTGCAGGTATAATTTGACATGTTTTAATAGATTGCAAATGGGTTTGAGGTTGGCAACATGTATTTTCAATAAACCCTCATTCTTTTGTGTTACAAAGCCTAGAATCAAGGATTTGATTGATCAACATTTTATTGAGCTTGTTTCTTCCTAAAATAGTTAAACGATTGTTTGCAGACATTTAGTGTTTTGGTGAAGATTAAAGAGTACCTCCTTTGTAATTTTGGGCTAATTGGTGTGATTTGGCAGCGAACTGTCAGGTTTTCTAATAATTATTTCTAAACAATGGTATTTAAATCTGTAGCATGTTAAAATTGGTGTTAAAGGGTTCCTAAAGATAGGTTTTGTTCATAGAGATTCAATCAAGGATGGTTGGTATACCCACTTTTGTCATAAGATAGTGCTATAAGGAATATGGAGGCTAGAATGATAAAAACAATGAATCTGGTAAACAAAGAAAGAAATGGTTATAAATGCTTGGTACCTGATTTATTGATGTTGTCACAACTGTCTCTATGTTTGGATAGGGTCTAGAAAATAAACTTGTTGAATTTTAATGTTTTGAGCAATGAGAACCATATGTGGAAAAGGGTATTTTGGCTACAAAAGGAAATGGATCTAATAATACAGTGTTATGTGAATATGTTCTAGGTTTTTTTCAGTTAAATTGATGAAGATTTTAGTTATTTGAAGGTCTGGTTTTAGTTGAGAGTAAGGATACATTTTTAGTTGTCCATTTTCCTTTAGAAGAGAGTTGTGTTGAAGGATGAAAGAATGAATAGTGAAAGAGTTGAATGGTTCTATTTTTCTAATAAGGTTTTGTGTTGGGACAATCATTTTTATGATGGTAAAGGTGAATTTGAATCTGATAAAGTTGTGGAATACTAACTTGGTGAAATTAATGTTTGATAGCCTTTGGATGGCCAAAGTTTTTGATGGATTTTTGGTGAAATGTATAGTGGATTTTGGTGATTTGTTCAATATGATCTTCTTAGTTGAGTTTGGGTCTAATGTAGCCCTGAGGAATTGTTTTTGTTGGTAGATTCTTTTGCATCAATTGGTATTAGAGCTAGCTAATTCTGATGTTTGGTTGAAGTTGTTGAGTTTGGTTGTAGGTGCTTGATCCATCTAAGCTATAGAGAGGAAGGGTTCTGAGTTGTGTGTTGGAAAACAAGCTGAGGTTTGTGGTCAACATCCTCTAATGGAGATTAAGTTGGGTAGAAGGTGCAAGGAAAGAGAGTGAGTAATCTTCCAGGATCTGCTATTGGGTAAGATGGATGGTTTGTTGAATTGTTGAGTTGTGTGGTGAGGCAGTGAAGAAGATTGATACCTATGTGAAGAAGCACTTGAGGTTGCAGCCTAAAGAGTACTCTACTGATGGGAGTACATGAGAAGATGAAAAGGTGAAGACAAGTTGGTCATAGAAGGTCAAGGATGAATTGTGGAAAAAAGAGAGGAAATATTGCTTGGAAAAGCAAAGTGGAAGGACAATCCTATGTCCTTTGGTAAAGAAAAAGTTGGTGGAAAGTTGTGAGTAGTGGAAGGAAAATCATGTGTCCTTTTGAAAGAGAAGATGAACCTGATAGGAAGAGAGATAGATGGAAAAAGGAAAAAGACAAAGTGAATACAAGTGAAGATGGTGATGAAGACAAAGTTGAAGACAAGGGATGGAACCAAGGAAGATGAAGATTGAAGAGACAGAGAGAAGAAGCAGTCTAAGGAAGATTTGAAGTTGTTTTGCAGGTATAAGCAAGGTTGATACAATATGTTTCCAAGGGACTTGGAAATTTTTTGTTGGTTGGTTGTATGGTGCAAGAGCACCTTGCTCACATGATGCCCTTAATTGGAAAAATTGAACTTTCAAATGTAAAAGTATTGTCAAAAGGTCTTGGGAGGTAAAAAATGATGTATTTGAAGTGTCAAATAGGTCACTAGGGGGTTGGTTAAGTTAAATTTCAAATAAAGTTGTTTTGTTGCACAAAATTGCAAAGTTGTCAATAAAGCAAAAAAAATGCAAAAAAAGCAAAAAAAGTTGAAAAGTTTTGCGAGAATGAAGGAATGGAGTGATGAAGGTGAGTTGAAGTATTAAATTTGAAACATATTTAAAATCCTTGGTCATCTTTGTAGTCTTGAAGAATTTCATTTCGGCCAAAGTACCTTATTTCTTAATAGTTTTCAAAGTTTCTAATTGTTCATAAAACATACGGTCCTATATCATAGGAGTTTGGGGTTTTACAAATCTGTGTCTTTGTAGCCTGGAGAGTTGGCTTTCATTTCATCATTTGGTGTTCAGTGTATTCCACTGCTTGGGTTAACAGACTTAATGCGCAGCGCCCTCAATATTGGGGCTTTGAGAGTCAAATAGGAAAATGATCTCTACTCCACCGAATTAGGCCTTGTAGATTGGTGGAGTAGATTAAGATAGGATTTTTTAAGCTTTTTTTGTCTTGAAATGTGTAGGGGAAGGCAGGATTACAATGTGAATGTTGTTCTAACAAAAAAACAATGATTTCCTTATAAAAATGAATGACTCCAAGGTGCTAAATGATGTAAAGGCATGCAAGAAGGGTGTGAGAAGGTTTATATAGTTATTGCAGGTATAATTTGACATGTTTGAATAGATTGTAGATGGGTTTGAGGTTGGCAACATGTATTTTCAATAAACCCTCATTCTTTTGTGTTACAAAGCCTAGAATCAAGGGTTTGATTGATCAACATTTTATTGAGCCTATTTCTTCCTAAAAGTTGATGAATCTTGGGTTTTGAGACTAGTTAAATGACTTTTTTTAGACATTTAGTGTTTTGGTGAAGATTAAAGAGTACCTCCTTTGTAATTTTGGGCTAATTAGTGTGATTTGGCAGTGAACTGTCGGGTTTTCTGATAATTTTTTCTAAACAATGGCATTTAAATTTGTAGCATGTTAAAATTGGTGTTAAAGGGTTCCTAAAGATAGGTTTTGTTCATAGAGATTCAATCAAGGATGGTTAGTATACCCGCTTTTGTCATAAGATAGTGCTACAAGGAACATGGAGGTTAGAATGATAAAAATAATGAATCTAGTAAACAGGGAAATAAATAGTTATAAATGCTTGGTAACTGATTTATTGATGTTGTCACAACTGTCTCTATGTTTGGATAGGGTCTAGTAAACAAAATTGCTGAATTTTAATGTTTTTATCAATGAGATGTTGGAATCAAGGAACACTGAGAGGGGGGGTGAATTAGTGTTCTGCAAAATTTAACTTTATTAACTTGTTCTTTAAACCACTTAAAGCATTGAACCAAAAGAAAGATGCAAGAACACAAAGCAAGCCACTTAAAGCTGAAGGTGTACTCTATCATTCAAGCATATCTTCAAGTGTGTGAGTAAATTGTGGTGGAAATCTCCATTGCATTGAAATTGTTCTCCCTCTATAAAAAATCTCTTCTTTCTTCTTTTGTAATTCTGTGGTAGTGAGCCTTCTGGGTGGTTAACCCTTACTAGATAGTGAGTCCTATTTTGGTAGTGAGCATTTCTAGTAGTGAGCCTTTGTATTCGGTTTTGATATTCTCTATATTGTGAGCTAATCCTCACTGTGGTTTTTCCCTTATGGTTTTTCCATGCAAATCTGGTGTTATTGTGTGTATGGTTTTTCTTCTTTTAGTTTCTACTTTTACACTTAATGATTAATCATATTAGTAGAGTAAAGGATTTGTGAATGATAATGATCTAATCTCTGGTAAAAGTTTTGAGTGTTAATTGCTATAACTTATTCACCCCCCTCTTATTTGTCTTGCTGAACATAATTGATTATAGTCAATAGGTCAATATATTAGCTTGAAAAGTTTATAGATAACCTCTAACAACTATTGTATAACTTCTGGTTATATGATAAATTTCTTATTTATGTAAAAAAATTATTTCATACTTTTTCTTAGAGCTATTATACATAAATTTAAGATTTAAACTCTCATAGATATATTAATGTGTGTAGAGTACTATCACCTTACCAAGATAATGCATCCTTAGGTTGTAAGATAAATTTAGTACATCATAACTCACTATATTGCTTAATATTAGATGAGAGTATCTATTAAGTTGCATGAAAGCTTTAGTTGCATCAAATTTATTAGGGATAGATGACACTCAAGAATTAGCATATACTAAGAAACCCCTCCAAATTTATAAATTTCTCACAACCAAATTATCATAATCCTAAGAAATTTAAAGGAAAAATCCCTAAAAGTATCCATGGATCAAAAAATATCATATGCCTAAGGCTACACCTCCAAATACAAGAATCTAAAATCCCAATATCCAAATATCTCAAAATATAAAGTTATTATAGGTTCCAAAATATAGTCATCTAGGTATAAGCACCTCCCAAAAAAATCCATAAATAAAAATCCAACAAATAGGGGTCCACACTCCTAGAGGCCCAAGTATTTGAAGTCCACTTGTACCAAAAAAAATATGGTAAACTTAAAATATGTGCAATCCAAATATCAAAGAAAAAATCTCACAAGTCAATCTAGAAAATATGTTTGGGTTCTAAAATTTGGAAATATGGATACTCATTGGAAGCCTAAAGTACCAAAATACAAGCATTCCAAAATTCAAAATCCCTTAAGCCTACAACTCTCAAAATGCAAAAATGTAAGAAATACTATCACGTCCAACACAATAGACAATATTGGTGTGTGAACCCATTTGTAATAACCCTAATGGTTACTATGAACTAATAAAATTCAAGGTTTTGATTATTTTTAATTAGATTCAACCAACCTTAAAAATTCCTTTAAAATTTCTAATATTTAACTCTAACAAATTGCTTTTAGCTTTGATATTAAACTCTAATGTGATAAAATCTTGATTCATCATGGGTTTATAAAATATCAATAACTTAGACTTTATAAAATAAATACATTAAAAAAAATAGGATTAGAATAAGTTTGATATTATTACATTTAATCACATGACAAGTATAAAAACAATAATTTTGATAGTGACTAATACAATTTTATAGCAACAATAGATGGAACTAAAAATACTCTATAGCTTTCTTATAACAGTCTAGTAACACACTTGACATTGTGAAAATCAAGTTCGTAACAATGAAGTCCTCTATCAAATTGTGGATGAATTCATATCGTAGGTCAAAGGGTTTTCATCCTCGATCCTATAGAATAAAAGGGTTTTTTCCTCTAGTTCTCTACAAATCTAAATGTTTTCACCCTCAAGCCTAACACTCTAAGCAACATGTGCTTTGATTATTTTTTCCAAGTTTTAATGAAGTAAAATTGAGTAAATGCTCCTAGGAACATGTTCAATATTTGACAACATAAGGATCCATGGTTAAAATGAGTTCCTACTCAAAACAATGGTTGATATCTCACAATAGTCAAGGGATAAGGTTGTAAATAAATGAAGCATAAGTGTCTTCCCCTACTAGCATTATAAAATCATAATAATTTATGAAAAAAATAATAAAAAACACTTTTGTTTGGTAGGAAAATACCTTCTAGAGGGTCACTAAGTCTAAACTAACCATTAATGCATCTTGAGTCATACAAGGGTAAGTAGGAATGAATAGTGAAAAATGGTGGGAGTGTCAAGGTTTGAGATTCAAGGATACCACAAGACTCATACCAAGGTTAGGAGTTGGCATTTGAGTAGGAGGCATGTTGGTAGGAAGAAATCTAATACTTCAATGGGAATAAAGAAGAAAGTTAGGAGATGGATCAAAGGTATGCCAAAATGGATAAGTTTGACAAAATAATAAGAGAAAGAGAAAGTGGAATTTGGAGGAAAGGCATGCTGGTAAGAAAAAAATTGAAACCTCAATAAGGAAAAAGAAGGAGAAAATTTAGTGGAAAGGTATTTCAATATGGAAAAGTCTGAAACCTTGACAAAAATATCACATAGGAGTTTTGTAAACACCTAAAATTATCCTAGCCCGCAAACTAGCATGTTAACACTAATATTCGTCTTTTCCTAATGATTATTTAATGTCCAAGTATTTAATTAGTCTAAAATCATATTTTCACTATTAAGTAAATGACTTTATGTTATTTAAATTAATTCATTTCAATCAATCTTCTTTATTAAATAAATAAATCATATTTATTTAATTATATATTTAATTCTTTAATCCTCTTGATTAATTAAATAAACATCAATTATTTGATTATGTTGCTAATTCACTTTATTTGTCTAAATCAATTAAATTATTAAAACATAATAATTTAACTATGTCACTTTCCCATAAAAAATTGAATAATTGAACTAATTATTCAAAACATCATCAAAAAGGTCAAATCAAATAAATACAACTTTTTTTGCAAAATTCAAACATGATTTGCATGTTCAACTCAAAAAGATTAATTAATTAAATCAATTAATTAATTATCCTCACCCACTTCTATGATTGAGAAAATTACAATCCCCCAATTGCTCACTCTGATTGACTGACTAATCCATCTATTTCCTAACAGATCAATCCATTCTTCAATTCCACAGATGATCAAACTATTTCCTTAATCCTACTAAACACTCAACATGTGATTTCTTCAATCACACTAATTACGTAATCAAAATGCATAGATTATTCACATTTAAATCCTCTCAACATTTTTCAAGCGTTGATCAGGATATTCTATTGTGCAATCTCAAGTGTTCATTTTGGAACACAAAATCTATATAACAACCTCATTTCTTCCCCAAAACGATCAAAGAATCAACATATTTTACACAATGAAGTAATGCCACAATCTTAATCGATATTTTGACAAATCTTCGATCAACAACATTTCACCTTCTTCAAGCTTTTGCACTCACAATGAAGGCTTCACATTCATACAAAAAATCAAACATCTTCACGAACACAGTCCAACAGGGGATGGTAAAGCTACTTTATTTTGAGTTCATTGTTATTGTTTTCTTTCAATTAAGTTCTCGAATTTATTAATTGTGTAGTTTCATTTCATGAGTAATGGGAACGAATCATCTTTTTGCTTGTTTAGATTAGTTTCCATTCATTCAATCAGATTATATAACATCTTCTCGATTTCCCTCTTACACATTCTAGCATGCCCAGTGGGACCATAGTCGTTAACATTAATGTTTCTATGAGTTTAATTGAGCAATTGCAGGTTTCAGAATGCGGATGCACTTTCCAGAAACACATTTGAAAAAATTTCACGCAAAAGCTACAAGAAAAATTTTCACATTTTTTTTGCAGTTGACTTTTTTTGGCTGTAGTTGCACTAAAACTAGCTCTTTTGACATTTTGACCACTTTTGACAGAAATAGGTCCATAGTTGCATTTTTGGGCCACTTTTGACTTTTCTGATCACATTTGCAAAAATGATAGGGCTGCTTTTGATTTAAATTTTTCGCTTTTGCTCTATTATTTTTTGATCTGAAAGATGCAAGTGATTTTTTGATTTTTAATCCTAACAGTTGCTTGGTTTGAATTTCTGAGAGGTGATAACATTATTTATGTAGGATTTGTAGAAGCATGGCATGTGTTTATCCAAGAACAATTAACACATTTATTGAAGAGAAAGCGAATAGTTGAAGCTTTTAATTTTTTAGAAGCTTCTTAGATTAGAAAACTTTCAATTTGGTGCATAAAATGAACCCCACAACTTGCACATTTTCAATTTGGTGCTCTAAAAAGGATGTTCAAAAAGATTTCAATTTGGTGCCTTAAAAGGAATTTTCAGAAGCTTTCTAGATTGGAAAACTTTGAAGCTCGTGCTTAAAGTGAATCCAACAACTTGCACATTTTCAATTTGGTTCTCTAAAAGGAAAGTTCAAAATCTTTCTAGTCTAGGAAAATATGTCAATTTGGTGCTCTAAAAAGAATGTTCAAAAGCTTTCTAGTCTAGAACAAGACTTCAAATTGGTGCTTTAAAAAGAATTTTCAGAAGCTTTCTAGATCAATATAAAACACTTTGTTTTTGGTGCTCTAAAAAATGTTTTCTTTTGACCAAATGATTTCAATATGTTGATGAAATGATCAATTTATTTTTGTTGACCAAATAAGGCAAGGCTTTAGAAACACTTCAATTGGTGATTAAAATTGGAAAAATTATTTTTTATTTTGCATATTTTTATCTCTTTTTCTAAAATCCAGAATACTTCACTTTGATGCACATAAAAAGAAAAAATTTCTATCTTTTACACACTTTGTTTCATTTTTTTGGATGGCACTGCTTAAGGGGCTTAAAACTAACATTGCAATAAAGTGTATACTTTTTCTTCCATGTGTGGAAAATTGAAGTGTCTATCCTCTCCCCTCATGTCCTTTTGGCAATCTTAGGTGACGAAAATAATTTTTAAGTTTTTCGCTTGTATTTCAAATTTACCTTAAAGAGGGGGCTTGCTATGAGACACATCTCACGCTGGAGAACTCATAAGCAAGGTCTTGAAGCACACTTACTGGCGGGCTATATCAAAGGTTGTGAAATCATAAATAACTAGCTTCAATATGGGCCGACAATAGACTGCACCTAATCCCATGCCTTAAGTGGAACGAGAACTGTTAAAGAGCCTTAAGTGGCAAGCAAGTGAGTGTCGAATGTCTATGTTCACAGTTTATGACTAATAACCAATGTTGTAGAAGCCACCCCTTTTTAACCTAAAACATTGTTTGAAGTGGTGCATCTGAACTTTGATTCCAAGAAGTTACTTACCAAATCCAACTTATGGTTGAGCTTAAAAAACTCTCCATTCATTGCATGTAAAATCATCCCTTCAAGGCATGAGGTAAGCCCACCTAAAAGAAAGTGTCTATCCTTAGGGTGTAAATTTTCTTTACAAAATTTCCAAATCTATTCGGATACTTTGAAACATCAAACCTTGTGCTTGAATTAAAATGAACACGTCAAAACAAGCATTAAACATGATTATCAAACTTCAAACCATTTTGACTTAGTGTGAATCATTTGGAAAGAGATCTATATTTGCACTCCTTAAGGATATCTTAAAATGATATCCCTAAAGGTTTCTGAATATTTAGGCTCACATTTCAAGTCACATTAAGGACAAAGTAAACATTGGAAACTATGGCTTTAGCATTTTGACTTCCATGAACTTTGAGCTTTTGTGGAAAGAAATGTGGTTAAAGACGTTGTAGACATTTAGGGTCAAATAGTTTTGATTGTTGTGTTGCATGATATCACTTGCCAAAATCTCAAATCAGATAAAGAAAAGCCATCAAATCTTCAAATTTATCCAAAGTTGTTGCCAAAATATAAATTGGAAAACAAAACTAAACAGAGGCCACTTTTGCTTCTATTTTTGGCGCAATTGTCCAAAAACAGGCCGCAATTGACAAAAAATATGTTAATTTTTCTCTTTGTCTTATGACAGTCACTGGTAAAAACCTACCATTTTACTAAAGTAAACACACATAATCTAAAAATTGTCGTAGTTGATCTTTTTTGTGCCACTTGATAATTTTTCCTGGCTGCAGTTGACTATAAACCGGTTGCTGTTGACAAAAATAACCACTTTTTCCTACAAAAATTCACCACTTAGAAAAATCACAAATAGAGGTTGCTTTTGAAAAATTTCTTACCATAGTTTTCCTCAAGACTTGGCCGCTATTGACAAAAATCTAGCCGCTATTGACAAAAATCTATCCGCTTTTGAAAAAACAACCGCTATTGCACTAAAAAAATAGTAGCAATTGCTTAAAACAGTAGCAATTGCTTAAAACTTTAGCTTTTGACAAAACAATACTAATTACTTAAAACAGTAGCTTTTGACAAAATAGTAGCAACTTAAAAAGTAGCAATTGCTTAAAACAATATCAATTTCTTAAAATAGTAGCTTTTGACAAAGCAATAGCAATTGCTTTAAACAATAGCTTTTGAAAAAATAGTAGCAATTGCTTAAAACAATAGCTTTTGAAAAAATAGTAGCTATTGCTTAAAATAATTGCTTTTGACAAAACATCTGTTATTGCTAAAAAAAGTCGCTTTTGATCAAGACAACCACTTTTGTATTCACTATTCACCAATCATGAAAACTTGCAACAAGGGTCGCTTTTGTTGAATCTACCACAGTTTTCATAAAAAAAATTGTCGCTATTGACACAAATAGAAGTGCTTTTTCCAAAACTTACTGCTTTTGAGCTCTCTGTTACCAGTCACAAACCAAAATAGTGACTAATACTACTATAATTTTTGCATCAAAACATCCCAAACACGCAACCATAAACATGTCAATCTATTACCCAAATCCAGTTCCACTCTATACACCCATGGGGACATCATATGCCACAAATGTCAATGATATATCAACTATGGATTACCCTAATCATGATTTTAGCACATCTTGCCACATGGAAAATTTCAATCAAAATCCTCATCCATATCAAAATCTAACTTATTGAGAGTCACAACAACAAGTAGTGTTGCAACAACACCAAGATTAAAATGCCATAAACGCACTTGACAAAAAAATTGATGCACTTTATTAGCAACGCTTTGGACACCCTCCCAAGAGTGAGTCAAAATATCAACAACATCATGACACTCATCAAAACACAAATTCATGTCATCAACAACATGTTTAGAACCTCATACCAACAACCCCCATCCTATGACCCTTCATGCAATGCACAATATCAACAAGGGTTACAACAACAAAATTAGGATCCTAATGTTATGCAAAATCAATATGGATCTTCCTTCATTCAAAACCCCCAACAAAAAACAAACATACACCATCAAACATTGCAATATCCACATCAACAATACTTCCAATATCATCAAAACATTGATTCATATCAGCAACAAAGTCTATTTCCACAACATCAATGGTCACAAAATCAAAATTAGCAATATCCACATCAAAATCATCAACTACAAAATAATCAATCTCAAGACTAACAAGAAATTCCATCTCAAATACAACAATCATCTCCACCACAACAAGCCATACAATCCATCCATACTACTAAATGTGAATGCACTCCTTTAGGGGAGCCAATCGAGGGGGTGTTAAACAAATTATTTAATGCTAAACTTATCACACTTCCAAAACCATCACGAAGTGGTGAAAATGCCATGAAATTCCCATGGTACGATGACAAGATCTATTGTAAATAACATGGAGTAAAAGGTCATGATGCATCAAAATGTCTTACACTAAAAAATCTCATCCAAGACTTTATTGATCAAAAAGAAATAGTTATTGACCTGACAACATTCAAGATCTGAATATCAATGACAACATTAATAATATCTCAACCTCAAAAATTGAAAATAATGATCAAGATCTATCTACCATTGATCACGTTGACAATGTCTCTACATCATCCAATGAGCAAGGGGACATACATCAAGACTCTTTCCCAAAGCATGATCAAAATCAATCACCAAAGTCTAACAATGATTCAATTCAAGAAATCTTATCATTTGATCTCATGGTTGAAAACATTAACAATACCTCAAAAATTGAAAACAATTATCAAGATCTATCTACCATTGATCACGTTGAAAATGTCTCTACACCATTCAATGAGCAAGGGGACATACATCAAGACTCTTTCCCAAAGCATGATCAAAATCAAACACCAAAGTCTAACAATGTTACAATTCAAGAAATCTTATCATTTTATCTCATGGTTGAGAACATTAACAATACCTCAAAAATTGAAAACAATGATCAAGATCTATCTACCATTTATCATGTTGACAATGTATCTACATCATTCTATGAGAAAGGGGGCATACATCAAGAATCTTTCCCAAAGCATGATCAAAATCAATCACCAAAGTCTAACAATGATCCAATTCAAGAAATCTTATCATTTGATCTCATGGTTGAAAATATTAACAATATCTCAAAAGTTGAAAAAAATGATCTCAATAAAGGAAATTGTGAAAAGAAGAAAGATAAAAAAGTTAATCAAGATGATGGAAGAGCCAAAGCCATCCAAGGAAGAGGAAACAAATGAAGACTAAATTTTCATTCTAACAATATTTGTGAGTATGTGTTTATAGGTGAAACAAATGAAGTGGTTGAAGCAATGAACCAGCGGAATGATATATTGACTGAGGAAATACAAATGATTGAAAACAAAGCAAACAAAAGGATTCAAAAGAATAAGATAATAAAAGATATTTTGCAGCAAACTATAAAGAATCAACAAAAGAATGGTGGGAAGCAAATAAAAATTGTGAATATTGCAATTGAACAAGGCATGGGTGGAAGAAATCCTTTTTCAAATTTGATTTATGATTGGAAAAATTGGAAGGAACATTTGAGCAGGAGCATCAAATTTCTCCCCCTGGGGAGTATGATGTAGGGGCATCCCTGATGCACCTTTTGAGGAAAATTTTTGTCATGTTGATACACTTTGGTTTTTGGTTTGGTTGGGGTCAATAAGGTCATTTAATACCATATATATTCATTCTATGATTTTTTATGATGTTTGGGAGTCATTTTGTAAAAAGTTGCAAAACTTACAAAATATTATCAAATTGTTGTCAAAAACTTGCAAATATTGTCATTATTGTTAACCAAGGAGTTATAGGTTGGTTTTTTAGTTGGTATTGGTTGTAATATGATAAATATGCAATGCAATCTTGATCCCAAGGGTTGGATAATGCTAGAGAGAAGTTTGAATGAGAAACCAATTCATTTTGCACA
Source organism: Sequoia sempervirens (assembly GCA_007258455.2). Lineage (NCBI taxonomy): Eukaryota > Viridiplantae > Streptophyta > Pinopsida > Cupressales > Cupressaceae > Sequoia > Sequoia sempervirens. The sequence continues at coordinate 13,823 of VDFB02286471.1, forward strand.
TTCTTCATTGCATTTTCTGTGAAATTTGAATGTAATTTGCATTGTATGAGCTAGTAAAATTTGGTACGGTCATGAAATCAATTGGATAAGTTGTAGAATTTCCCTATCTTTCTAATTCATTTGGTTTGGTAGAATTTTATCAAGTTTTGTGCAAGATATGGCAATTTCATTGAGGGAAGGTTTGTAAAGTTTGTTTTTCTAAAAAGTTGCAGTCTGAAAACATGCATGGCATGGATCTATATAGTTTGGTATGGACATGCACATGCCTTGGGAAGATGGTTTTGTTTCTTACCTTACAAATCCTCTTGGTTTCATGCATTTTTGTTGATTTTTGTGTGAGCTATGGCATTTTTACTAAGAGCAGCTCCAAACCTTGCCTAGGGTTTCCAACGAACTAGAAAATTTCATATCTTTGCTTCCCACCATCAAAAAGTTATGAAAATTGGTATAATTTTTTTTAAGGGCATATAAAAACCCTTTTGGGCTCAAGCCTTTAAAATTTGGCATGTGTGAGTTATTAATGACACTATGCTTGCATTTGTGTATAAACTGTCTTAAAACCTTAGTGGCTTGAGGATTTGGAAAAACCCACACATTTTCTGATCAAGGTTGATTGGGGAATCAATAAGAAGAGTTATAAGAGGTCTGCACATCTAAGGTTTTCATAAATAATGTTGTTTTCCCTTGTTGAATGCCTATTAGACCATTGTAGCAATGTTTCCAAGATGAACTAGGATGCACCTAGTTATGCTTTGTGATGAATCATTGTATCAAATGTGTCAATTGAATCAAGTTTAAGTCTCTCTTTCTCTGCATCAAAGAGAAAGGACCCAAATCATTCAAGAAAAGGAAGTCTCATTTCTCTCTAGAAGAGTCCAATACCAAAAAAAAAGAAATTTAATGTGGTGGATGTAGAAAGTGAAGAGGAAGTAGAAAAGGAAAAGAAAGCTTTCATTTTTCAAAGAAGAGAAAAGAGTTCTAGGTCAGGAGAAGAAGATGGATCATCTAAAGATAAGGAAAAAGGAAAGTGAACAAGTAAGTTATCTGAGAAGACCCCTTTGATCCAAGAACATAGTCCTATAAATTTAGATGCACTATTTAGTGCTATTGCAGAGTTTGGGATCATCAAAGATATAGTTGCAATGTATCTAGATGCAAATTATGAAGACAAGGAAAAAATTGAATAGGCTATAGTAAAATACATGGTGACATTTATATTGGCCTAGGTGAGATAGAGGATCAATTTCCAAATGATCTAAAAGGTGTGTTGAATGCAAGAAGACAAGAGGCTATTCCATAGGATGAAAAGATGAAGACATCTTCCTTGGAGAAGATTGCTTCCTCATTGTTTCATGAGGATAGACTCAAGTTGTCTCAATTGTATAGAAAGGGATTCAAGACAAAACAAAGAGTTAGCACTCTTATGAGTAGATATAAGGATGATATAGAAAGGCTAGGGAAAGAAACATTACAATAAGCTGAAACACTTCCTAAAGAGTTGGGAGTTCCTTTGGGTGGTAAATATTAGATGCAACAAGACATAAAAAAGAAGAATCTATGCCTCCTCGAATGTTGAGAAGAATGTAGATGAGTGCTTTCGCAGTGTTCAGAAGGAGAGTAATGATAAAAATGAAGAAGAAAGCACAAAAACTAGTGGTGAATCCTCCAAACCCTTTGTAGATTCATTGAAAGATCTTCTAGATATGCAATTACAATTTCAATCGGTGGTGTATGCACAACTGTTGTAGATTCCTATGCAACAAGGTCAAGTGGACCTAGATAAAATTTCCCCTCTACATAAGTTGCAACTTGGTGATGGTTTTCATGCCTCCATGAGAAAGGAGATTCTTCAGACTCACCGGAAGAGTAGTGAGTTGGTGGATGAAGCTGTGAAGGTATCACAAGAAGACCTTCCTAGAATAAAAATTGACAATTATTTATCTAGTGTGCAACAGTTGAGGTTATTACTTGATTATTTTAAGGAGTATTCTACTAGTTTGGAAGAGAAGATAGAGAAGGAAATGGTAAAGAAATTAAATGATAAAAAGCTAGTTGATGTCTTTGATAAGTGTAGTATTGCACATTCCAAGTTGCAAGGCAACTTCGAGGATGTTAAGAAGTGTTTGGAAGAAGCCAAACAATTATTTCAATTCTATTTAAAGTGTTCAGTTTCTACAAGGAACATTAAGGATCAAATGGACTCAATTGAGCCTCAAATTGCTCAAGCCTCAAGTGTTTATGATCTGGTGTATGATGGAGATGAAGCTACTAGAGAAGTCATTGAAAATATACATGGTCAATTATTTCTATTGTAAGAAAAAAAGGATATATAATAATGTAGTATAATTAGCTCAAAGATATGGTAACTGGAAGGCTTACATCTTTGACTAAATTTTTAGTTGATGCTAAGAAGATTGTACAAAATAATGTAGTGCCTAGTTCTCTGAAAGAAGGAGAATACCTCCATGTTCAATTTGAAAGTTTGTGCCATATGCTTGCATTTTACAAGAAGGGTTGGGAGGTTGCAAAGAAGGATTAGGAGTCACCTTAAAAAATTGAAGGTTTCTTATCAGGGTACTTTACCCTCATCTAGTTAAGGTGCACATTTTTTTATTTGTATATGTAGTTTTTTATTTCAATATACATATGCAGAGTTAGTAGATGGTTTTGTGGTATAATTTTTCCTTTTTTGTGATGGTTAATATAAAAAGGGGAGTAAAGAAAATAGGGGGAGGTATTCTCATGTAAATATATCAATAAGGGGGAGTAAGAAGAGATGTATCTTTTTGGTACCCTTTTCCCTTGATATCAAAGGGGGAGTGATGTAGAGGAGAGTGTTTTGGAGAAGTATGTTGCCATCAATGAAAAAGGGGGACATTGTTGGAAAAATGAGCATGGTGGTGTATGGTGTTTTCATTGATGGAAACCTATTGTAGAAGTGATTGGACATATGTATGCACATTGTTTGGAGTAGTCCAGAGAAGACCAAGTGTTTTGTTGAAAATTACTTTAGTCCTAGACTGGAATGGTAAGTAACAAAGCAAAATTTTGTGGTTTGCATTGCTTCGCTTTGTAGAGTATTGTTATGTAGTTTTGAGGTGTTCATGGTACCTGTTGAAGGATTCTATATCCAAATTTTTAGGGTTACATATCTTTTGCAACTAAAGATATCGATGACAAAGTGTCAAGCTTAGTAGAAGCAGAGTTATAGGTGTAGAGTGCATATTGGAATGCTCTGCATTCCACTACGGATGATTATTAAGTTGTGTGGTTTTGAGGAAGTGTTTGAGGATGTTAGAAGTGTATGCAATCTAAGTGAAAAGTGATTTGGTGGGCCATGTGTTAAGTTGTGGATGAACAATTGGTTCATTCAGTTGTTGCTTCACTAGTTTTGTTGTATGGTGCTGACCTAAGGGTTTTGGGGTCATCCAGAGTTGAATTATGAAAGGATCAGAATCCATGGGAGTAATTATAGGTCATTTAAACCTATTTTGGTGAAGAAAACATTTTGGTTTCTTTTGTAAGGTATGTGGGTCGTATTTTTGATCTGATGGGTTATGGTGTTACATGTTTCATCTAATTAGGCTTACCTAATTAATGATATGAGTGTTTACAAAATATATGCATGCATATATATATAGAAGGTCAAATTAGTGTGAGTTGGATGAGAGATGATATGAGGGATGTGAATGGTGATGTATAAATTGTATGTGGGATGTGAATGAAGATTTGATGTAGAGTGAAGTGTGAAAGGTGATAGTGGTGAAGTATGAAGTGTGTAAAGTCAATTTTCTGAGCTTAATTGGAACTATATCTTTAGCATGTTACAGATGCATTGTTAGTAGTTCAAAATATAGTAGTGAGCCATTCTTCTGTTCTCTTTTCTATTCTGGATAGTGAGTCCTTTGGGAAGTGAACCATTGGTGGTAATCCTTTCTTTCTATACAATGAGTCCTCCAATATGTAATCCATTGTAACCAGTTATAATATATTATGAGCTAATCCTCACCATGGTTTTTCCCTTTCAATGGTTTTCCACATAAATATTTTGTTATTGTGTTGAATTTTGTGATGCATGCTTTAATTTTTCCTTTCCATATTTGCAAGTTAAATGAGATTCTTTGAATGCATGTTTAAGTTGATGAAGTTAATGAATTTCAGTGATACTAATTCACCCCCCTTCTCAGTATTCTGGGTGTTCAAAAATTAGGCCGTCATGTACTGATTTATACTATGGTCATATAATATCTCATTATTCATCCCTTAGAATGCATTTTTTGCAACATCCTCACTTAATAGGATTTAGACCAAAAAAACTTTCTTCTTTTCTAGAGTTTTAGAAGAGTCAAACATGAATGTCTATGATATATATATCACACCTTAGGTGTCCTTGTTCAAGGAGGAATACTTACACTTCCTAAGTGAGAGAAGATAAGATATTAACTTGGGAAACCTATTGAAATGAACAAGACAACTAAGAGGGGGGAGTGAATCAGTTGTATCTAATCAAATTTATCACTAATCTTAAACAACTCCACATCCACTTTAATCTATTATTAAGTGTGAGCATGAAGTGCATATAACAGAAAACAAACACAAGAAACACTAGATTTACATGGAAAACCCAATAAGGGAAAAACCACTGTGAGGATTAACTCACAATATAAGAGTAATTGCAAAACCATTTAAAAAGAGGCTCACTGCCAAAGGGATCACTGCCCAAGATAGGACTCATTGTACAAGTAGGACTCATTATCCAAATGGGAGGCTCACTACCTATAGATAAAGAAAGATAGAAAGAAGAATGTTATACAAAGAACATTACCTCAATGCAACAAAAGATCCACCACAACAACTTGCACACATCTGCAGCCTTGATCAGAGAATTGCAGACACCATCAGCTCACTGCTTTCAAGAATCTAACACATTGAAGTTCTCATTGCCTTAGTTAAATTTCACAGAATCTCTCACATATACCTTTCTTCTCACATTTGTGGTGTGTAATCCTTAACATCTTGTCTTGTATTTATACCATCTTCAACCTTAGAAACTTTCTCCAAGTTTGGCTACACACTCTTCATTTTACAAATTCAAATTAGGTTGGAAACTCAACATTCCCACGGTGGATGAGAATGAGAGTGGACCAAACCAACACTTAACCAGAACCTAGAATAACATCTTGGATCAATCACACACTTCCTTAATTGATACTTATTTTTTGCATGACGTGTAAACACCAGGCCAGCCAAACCTAATGAAAACACCAATGAACTTTGAAGTATACACATCTATAGCAAGAAGATAACATGCATACCACATAACATGCTTCACCATACACTATAACACATCTTAGATGCCTTAATATTCATTCATAGCTACTGCACCAGCCTTCACATAAAACACTTTCCATCAATCCATCTGGATTGTACAAACACACATATTAACTCTTAAACTAGTCTTCTGGAGCACCAAACCACAAACACCTTTGATAGAACATAGATAACACCATTACAATCCTTCTTCTAGATCCAAAAGACCTGAAACAAACTAGAAGAGGACTACAGAGCAGATACAATTCTCCTAGTCCACAAACAAACAACTCTGCCAAACCAGTTCACAAATTGGTGAACTCAACTTTCACTCTTCATCAAAATAGAAGCTATAATCCATGATATATCACCCAAGGATTCCCTTAAACAACACTACAACTACATGAGCATAGGATCAACATAGAAGAAATGCAGATCACATACTGGAGCACATTCTGAACACACACACAATTATGTATTCACTATTTATTAATTTTCTCAAAAGCACTTGGTAACTCATCATATCAGCACACTTGCAACACCATAAAGATAGATCCATGTACTCACAAAATCTCAATAGCATCTCAACTATACATGCACCACCTACAATCACTTGTTTCCTTTCTCTACAACAACCTATACTATATTGACATCAATGACAACATTAATGACAACACCACCATACGCATTCATACTTGCAATAATCCCCCCCTTTGTCATTGATGGAAACACATGATGTGAAAAAACATCAAAGACAACAATATCCTTTTTCTTTCACTATTATTTTTCACATGACCCTCTCTCCCCCTTTGACATCAATGGAATTTTTTTTTTACATAATGCTTCAACCATATATAATTCTGATCACTCCCCCTTAGGAGTGCACACATGAAAACGTACATCTCATATTGCAATAATGATACTTCCTACTCTCCCTGAGGAGAAGACACCAATCATCAATCCAGAAAAATGATAAATTTGTAGATCCACTGGACTGATGTACCTCTATATGCATCTAGTTCAAAGGAGGATTAGTAACCCCCAACTTCTCCTGGAGATACTCAAAATTATCCTTAGGAAGAGCCTTAGTAAATATATCAACAATCTGATCCTTTGTAGGCACATATTCAAGCTTGACTTCATTCTCCAATACCTTCTCTCTTAAGAAATGATATCTAATAGATATATGCTTTGTCCTTGAATGCATTACAAGATTCTTTGAAATATTTATTGCACTTGTATTATCACAGAAGATAGAGATAGGCTCATCACACATCACTTCTATATCCTTCAATGTTTGCTCCATCCATAGTACCTGTGTGCAGCAAGATGCTGATATTATGTACTCAACCTCTACAGTGGATAAATAGATGGAATCATGTTTCTTGCTTAGCCATGAAATCAACCTACATCCAACAAAGAATGCACCACCACTTGTACTCTTTTAGTCATCTACACAACCAACACAATCTGCATTAGTGTAAGTACTTAAAGTAAAATCAGTATCCTTAGGATACCACAAACCATAATTTAGAGTCCCCTTTAGATATCTAAATATCCTTTTCATAGCTGTAACATGTGTTTCTTTGGGTTGTGCTTGAAATATTGCAACCAAACATACTACAAGAATGATATCTTGGCTAGTAGCAATAAGACATTGTAGTCCACCAATCATAGATCTATACTTGCTCTAATCAACTTTAGGAGATTCATCATCCTTAGTTTGCATCCAGTCACCATAGGGGTACAGACCGGTTTGGAGTAATCCATTCCAAACTTCTTTAATAATCCTTTAACATACTTTGATTGTGAAATGAATATGCCCTTATCAGTTTGATTCACTTGAAGTCCAAGGAAGAAAATCAACTCACCAATCATAGACATTTCAAACTCCTTTTGCATCTCCTCTGCAAATTTCTTGCACACACCCTCATTTCCTCCAAAGATAATATCATCAACATACACTACTACTATAAAAATGTTATTTCCTTCAATCTTGAAATAAAGATTACTATCTGCAAAGCCTTTGTTGAACCTTTGATGAGTCAAATACCTGTCCAACCTTGCATACCATGCTCTGGGAGCCTGTTTAAGTCCATATAGTGCCTTTTTCAATTTACATACCATGTTTGGTTGATCTGATAAGTAAAATCCCTCTGGTTGTTCCATGTAGGCCTCTTCTTGCAATTCTCCATTCAAGAATGTAGACTTAACATCCATCTGGTATACCTTGAAATCTTTGTGAGCAGAAAATGCCAAAAACATCTGAATAGCCTCCATTCTTGCCACCGGGGAAAATGTCTCCTCAAAGTCTATTCCTTCAACCTGTGAATAACCTTTGCACATAAACCTTCCTTTTTTTCTTACTACTTCACCATTCTCATTCAACTTATTCCTGAATACCAATTTTGTACCAATTATATTCTTGTTTACCGGCCTAGGATCCAATTCCCATGTCTAATTTTTCTCTATTTGCTATAATTCCTCTTTCATTGCTCTAACCCAATTTTCATCTTTACATGCTTCACACACTATTTTAGGTTCTATATTGGAAATTAAACACAAATTTACCTCAGCTGCCACCACTTTGCTTCTTGTCACTACACTTTTGTCTTTTTCTCCAGTTATCTATTCTTCTGGATGATTTTTCTATACATATTTTGGAGTCTTAGGAGTAGGTTCAAGAGCTTCTTCTTCTTCAATCTATTCTTCTTCTTCCTTATTCTTCTCTTGCTCTTGTCCACAAACAAGTTCATTTGGTTCATCTTCACTTATTTCAACTGATATATGCATATTTTCATCAACTTTTACATTTTCACTTTCAACAATCTTTCTCACTCTTTTATTGTAGCATCTATAAGCTTTTCTTTTGGTTGAATATCCAAGGAAAATACCTTCATCACATCTTGCATCAAACTTTCCTAGGTTCTCATCATCTCTTTTAATATAACATTTTCTTCCAAACACCTTAAAGTACTTAATAGTAGGAATTTTTCCATACCACAGTTCATAAGGAGTCTTTGTGTGTTGCTTTTGATCTGAACTCTATTAAGAATATAGACAACAGTGTGAATTGCTTCTCTCCAGTATACCTTAGTTACATTTTCCTCATTCATCATAGTCCTTGTAGCTTCTTGAACTGTCTAATTCTTCCTCTCAGCAACTCCATTTTGTTGAGGATTTCTAGGAGCAGAAAGATGCCTCTTTATACCATGCTCTCCACTAAACATATTAAACTCATTGGAGGTGAATTCTCCACCTTTGTTAGACCTTAAACATTTTATTTTCAGGTTCAATTCATTCTCTACCATAGCCTTGAACACCTTGAATCTATCTAGAGCTTAAGCTTTCTCCCTAAGAAAAGTAACCCATGTAATTCTAGAATAATCATTAATAAAAATCATAAAATAACTATCACCATTAAGAATTCTTGTTCTTGTAGGACCACAGAGGTTTGTATGAATCAATTCCAACATTCCAGTAGTTGATTGTTCTTTTCCTTTAAAGCTGCAACTTTTTTTTTTCCCAACTGATAACTTCTGCAAATAGTATTGATAGGCTTTGTGATTCTTGGAAAATCCTTGACAACTTCTCATGAACTAATCCTGATCAAGTTGTCAAAGTTTACATGTCCCATCCCTCGGTGCCATAGCCAACTTTCATTAACTTGAGACACAAAACATTGAACATCAACACCCTTAAGCTGATAAATGTTTCCATATGTTCTTCTTCCTGCAGCTACCATAGTTCCAGACCCTTTTCTTATCTCACAAGTATTATCCTAAAACACAAGATTAAATCTTTTGCTACACATTTTTCCAACATTCAAGAGATTATGCCTTAATCCCTTAGCATAATAGACAACATCAGTATTGTGTTTTCCATCAAAACTAATTGTTCCTTTTCCAACAATCTTTGCACCAAAATCATCTCCAAACATGGCTAATCCTCCATCATACTTTTCGAGTTTAGTAAACTTACTTTTGTCTCTGGTCATATGATTTGAGCAGCCACTGTCAATTACCCAATAATCTTCATCTTGTCTAGCATGAAAGGCAGAAACCAAAGTACCTTCCATCTCTTCCTTCTTGTTTTCTGAACCACATTCCCTTGCACATCTTCCATGGTTAGTAGACACTAATTTATTCTCTAAGGCTAGAAACATGAATTCATCTTTATCACCCTCAATATTAGATTCATCGTAAAAAATTCCAGCATCTTCTCTAACATAATAAAATTTCTTGAACTTTTTGTCTTTATTGTCTTTGCTCTTCTTGTGTATGGATCTATTTGGAAATCTTGAAGCATAGTGACCAACATTTCCACAGCTAAAACATTTAAAAGGTAACATACCTTTGTACTTGTCGGTACCTTTCTTCAATTTCCTTGTGAAATTGCTTCCAAATCCTCTAAACTTTCATCATCTACATCATCTTCTAACTTTGTGGCTTTGAAGGCAGTTTCTAATTTCTCCTTTTCTTTTCCAAATTTCCTCATTTCAAATGTGGTCAAGGTGCCAAATAGTTGTTCTTTAGTGAATTTCTTTGGATCATAAACTTCCTCAATAGCTGAGACCTTGTCATTGTAGCTCTCTGGTAGGGTCATCAGAATCTTCTCCATTACATCTTCATTTGTCAGAGTACCTCCTTGATTTTTTACTTCATTTACTACAATGTCAACCCTCTGAAAGTAGCTTGCAATTTCTTCACCTTCTTCCATTTTCAAGTTCTCATATCTGCGCTTAGTTGTTAACTTCTTTGATAATTTGACTCTATCATTTCCTTCATAGATATCTTTCAAATTTTCCCAAACATCATAAGCAGATCCTAATGAAATAACTTTTGTTAGCTCAGTCTTAAATAAAGTACTATAGATTGCATACCTTGCTTTTTCATTTTCTTCATAGGTAGAAATATCATATGCAGAAGAAGGACCACTTGTTGGCTCAACATATTTTGTCTCAATAGCTTTCCAAGTCTTGTAGCCAAGAGAGATTAGGTAACCTCTCATCCACACTTTCCAGAAACTATAGTCAGATCCATAAAACACAAGGATTGTCCATTTGTGCACCATTGGATCTACTCAAGCGGTTAAACTCCTCTTCGAGGAACCAAATATTTGATACCAATTTTTGAAATGAACAAGATAACTAAGAGGGGGGGGCGAATCAATTGTATCTAATCACATTCACCACGGATATTAAACAATTCCACATCTACTTTAATCTATTATTAAGTGTGAGCATGAAGTGCAGATAATAGAAAGAAAACACAAGAAACACTCGATTTACATGGAAAACCCAATAAGGGAAAAACCATAGTGAGGATTAACTCACAATATAAGAGTAATTACAAATTCATTTACAAAGAGGCTCACTGCCCAAGATAAGACTCACTATCTAGATATGACTCATTGTCCAAATGGGAGGCTCACTACCTACAGATAAAGAAAGATAGAAAGAAGAATGTTTCAAAGAGAACATTATTTCAATGCAACAAAAGATCCACCACAAGAACTTGCACACATCCGCAACCTTGATCAGAGAATTGTAGACACCATCAGCTCAATTCTTTCAGAATTCTAACACATTAAAGTTCTCATTGCCTCAGCTCCCTTTCACACAATCTCTCACATCTACCTTGGTTCTCACATTTTTGGTGTGCAATCCTTAACATCTTGTCTTGTATTTATACCATCTTCAACCTTAGAAACTTTCTCCAAGGTCGGCTACACACTTCATTTTATAAATTCAAATTAGGTCAGCAACTCAACATTCCCACGGTGGATGAGAATGAGAGCGGAACAAACCAACACTTAACCAAGAACCAAAATAACATCTTGGATCAATCACACGCTTCCTTAATTGATACTTATCCTTCACATGACGTGTAAACACCAGGTTGTCCAAACCTAATGAAAAAACTAATGAACTTTGAAGTACATGCACCCGTAACAAGAAGATAACATGCTTCACCATACACTAGAACACATATTAGATGCCTGCAAATTCATCCGCAACTATTGCAACAACCTTCATACACATAACACTTTCCATCAGTCCATCTAGACTATATAGACACACATAGTAACTCTGAAACTAGTCTTCCAGAGCACCAAACCATGAACACCTTTGATAAAACATAGGTAACACCATTACAAGCCTTATTCTAGATCCACAAGACCTGAAACAAACCAGCGGAGGACTGCAGAGCAGATACATTTATCCTTGTCCACAAACAAACAACTCTGCCAGACCAGTTCACAAACCGGTGAACTCAACTTTGACTCTTCATCAAACCAAAATCTATAATCCAAGATATATCACCCAAGGATGCCCTTAAACAACACTATAGATCCACACAAGCATAGGATCAACACAGAAGACACAATACATTTTGAACACACACACAATTTTTTCTTCACTATTTATTAATTTTCTCAAAAGCACTTGGTAACTCATCATATTAGAACACCAACAACACCATAAATATAGCTCCATGTACTCACAACATCTCAACAATATCTCAACTATACATGCACCGCCTACAATCACTTGTTTCCTTTCTTTGCAACAACCTATATTGTGTTGACATCAATGACAACATTAATGACAACACCACCATACTCATTCATACTTGTAACAAAACCTTGATGGGAGAGGATACCCCAAGAGGCAACTTAGAGATACATTTTACTTTAGTTCCTTTATGTCATAGTACCCTTGAAAAAGGTCATTGTCACTCACTTGTCAAGAGGAAAAATACATGTGGTCCAATGGTGATGGGCACTAATCATCTAGAAAGTTGAGTAGGGTAGAGTATTTGTTTAAGATTAAAAATTTTAGTTTTGGCCTACTAAGATATCTATTGGATTAAAAATTGAGGGGAACCTTCCTTCATCCACCCTTTTCTATTCATGGTATATATTTTAGAGCACAAAAAATAATACTAGTGAGTGATGCTCCTAATGGATCCTACACTTCCCAAGGTCAAAATGTGGTGCAACCTTAGGCATTCTAATGTGGCCACATGAAAAATAGAAATTTTGACGTATGATAACTTTATTGTAGACCCTTATACCATCATGGAGGGAAGATGGGCAAGAGATCAAGTCATATAATCCTAATATTGATGGGTGAGGTTTGTGGTGGATAGGAATCGCCTGATTGAGACCCATTTGATTTTATGTGTACTACAACATCTTGAAATTTAATATTCTATGGAATTTCCATCAATTCCCCATGCTACCTATAAACACTAAAATATCAAGATAAAACCAATATGAAACAACATAAACAATTAACCCAAGTTTGTACTAGCATGCAACTCACATGAAATATTTGGAAGAGGAATGTACATATAATTAATTAATTTATAAACTTGATTAGTTTCTTCAACTAATGATGAGAGACATTTTTTATAAATAGTGCATTTATTTAATTTTTTGGGAATATTGGAGAAGATGATTGATTTAATTGAATAAATATGATTTATTCAATTAATGTTGGAACATTGGGAGAAAGGGATGAATTTTTTACATTAATTAAATAAAAAAGGTTATCTATTTAATTAATGCTAGAGGAACAATTAGATGAATAAGTAGAAATTAAATGAATAAATAAAGGTAATTTATTTGATTAATACTAGAAGAATAATTAGGCATGTATGTGGGATAGATTTGATGTTAAAAGTGTTGAAAGTGGTGATATTAGATGTGTTTTAAGGATGTGGTCAATTTTATGTGTTTAAATTTTTCCTTTTTGAGACAATGTTGTGACTAGAATAAGAAATGTTAGTTCAAAGAAGAATAATATATAGTTTTCTCTGAAAGAGATAGAATTGAAAGTAGAATCCCCCAATTATTTGGATGAATGAGAGTTAGGAAATGGGTTAGGGATGTATCCTTGAGAGAGGTGCAAAGGGATGGGGAATGAATAAAATGAGGGAGATGGTTAGAGATATACATATCTAGATGGGAATGAGATGAAATCGTGTTGGAAAAAGGATAATGATGAGGAATAGAAAAATGATATACGTTTTGATAAGGATGTTTTATTTTATGTTGATTGATGATGAGTAACCTAGATTTTTTGTAGCACTTGACATGATGCACCATGATATAAGGGATTATGGTGACAATGTGCCAAGTGTAGGAGGGACTAATAACCAAGGATCATATGATCATATGATCCAATGTATCATGATATAGATGACCATGATGATGAAGGTTATGAGATACACCAAGCATTAAATAATGAATGTAATAAAATAAAGAAGCACACACAAGAAAATAGGAAATAATACAATAATGATAAAAATAAAAATAAGATTTTCCCCCTAATTAAGTAGAAATTCAATGATTATTTTATTTGATGATGATGATAGAATTGTTAGTATGGGAAAATAAAGATAAATAAATAGCCAATAGGGACACTAAATTTCTTCTTCTTAAATTCATAAATTATTTCAGGATAAATAATCATTTGTCTTAGAAACATGAATAAAGGCTCCCATGTGTATTAGGAAAGAAGAAGTAGACAACACTTAAGTATCATGATCAAAATATTAGCTACAAAAATTATAGACCATGTTATAGCATGCAGGCTAGTATTTATAATCTTTATCTTAATAATTGTTTGATTTGGTTAGAGCTTAATAAGGTTTAGATTTTTTAAAGACTAAGGACAAATCGTGTTGGTTCTTTTGGATATTTACTAGATTACATGGCTAGGATTTGGCAAGAGTTTTTTATGTTGTTACTGGATGAGAAAGAGTTGTGGTGTATTGGATTGGTTGCATGGATAGGACTAGGAGATGATTTATTAAATAGAGTGGATTTGAATACTAAGTAGGGGATCTCAAGTTTGAAGAGTTGAACATATTGAATTTAGGATTAGAAATCAATTTCAAAAGTTAGATTTACTGCATGTTGGTTTTAGGATTGGTTGACATTTGATATATGTTGGATTGATGGAAGGATGGGATTATGATTACCATGGGGGATGAGATTTGAGATGGAAATAGAAAGGGGAGAGATAGGATGTGGTTTCCAATTACTATGTCACATAGGAATGATATGTACCACTCTAGATATGTGTCATTCATTTAGGATGTTATGTTGGAGGGCTAGGTAAGAGTATGTAAATGGTAAATAATTTAGTGTCCTTGACCTTGAGATTTTTCACAAAATATGTTCACACTATATAAAAAATGTATGAGCCATAACACATATGGACTATACCACATATTTGTTATACCTTGGATTAGATCCAATCCATAACACAGACACATTATGTTTTGTAAAAAACAATGAAAAACATAACACACACATATTATGTTTAATAAAAATCAATACAAAATATATCATAAATGCATTATGCTTTGCATTATTTTTGTAAAACATAGTGCACACACATTTTTAATTCTTTGAATTAAAATTATTTTTCACCCACCCATTTAGGCTTTAATTTTTCTAATCCTAAGGGTTTTACATCTCTTTTGATTCCTAATTGCATGTTTTCAACATAAAACATCAAACTCAAACTTCAGCCTCGTCAATTTTACAATTTTTGTAATTAAATTTTATGAAAATGAGCAACTTATTAGCTTTCTAGCCATATATATTTTTAATATTTTAGATAAGTTAATGTATCTATTTTTATTTTCTTTGAAAAGTGTCATCATATTCCTCTAAGGCATATGCATTTTTATATTTACAATTTTTAATCTACTTATCTAAATTTAAAAAATACACATATGATTGTTCTACTCTTCATTCTATACATATTAAGAAAATAAATTTTCAATAAGTTTTATGTAAGATATGTGACTTGCACACTCAATGGCATAATTTTTAGGATGCATCCAACTTGAAAAATCACACAAAAAAATTTAATAAAAAATTTAAAAAATGTAGTATTCACTCTTGGATATATTTCTAGCAACTAGTTTTTGGAAAATACCTAATGCAAAAAAAAAGGGGGTGGAAACCAAACATTTTTATATTTTAGTGATAGAAATAGGAATAATTTTGTGTGTATTCAATATTTCACATCTTAACCTTAACCATTTTAAAAAATATTTAATAGTTTAGAAACTATATTCAGGGTAATACAATTCTTGTTCTTATTATATCTTCAAATTTTTAGTATACACATTCAAAATTACTCATCCAAGTTTAGGTTTAGTTGATTTCAAGAAAAAAAGTGGCCACTTTTGTCTCTCATTTTCATGAACTTAATTTTCTCATTTTATATTATTGGAACTATCAAGGGATGGACAATACATGATTCAATGTCTTTTCCACTTTCTAATCAAGGTCAAAAGCAAGTATAACGATAGGTATGGTGGCATGTATATTTTGATGTGATTAATGGGATGAAATGATTATATGATAGGATGATGGGGGATAAATTGGATGAATGGGTGGAAGAATCTTACCTTAAAGTGTAGTTTACACATAAGAAACATGTTTACACTTGACACTCACAAGAATTTTCCCATCATGGTAATTTACCAAGGCACCTAAGAATGGTTTTCACCATTGAACACTTTTTTTCTTTCTACTTCTTTTTTTCTTTTTTTTGGTATTTTTTAGATTCAATAATCCACTCCCATGGTAACCTAAGAATATTGAATTTTACATAGTTTCTTTAGGTGAATCAGGTTACAATTTTTGTGCTCAATGGATATCAATGTGAGCTTTGATGATTGATAGGATGAAGTCTTATAGGATGTTGTAAAGGTATATGGAGTGGCAGGTATTTGGATAATTATTAGGATAATTTAAAGGAGTGTATTGAAAGATAGGATGATGGTGGGATGCTTAAATTTTATGAGATAAAAGAGAAATAGGACCAATGGTGTAATGTCCCATTTTCAATATATTTTTGTTGGAACTAGAAGTATTTTTCCCATTCCTTTTTATAATCTAAGCCTAATAAATCCCATCCATTTTAATTTTATTTTCTACAAGTATGGTGGGTTTTATGTTCAAAATATCATGTGTTAGATTTTTATCAAAGTTTTACACTGTCATCCCAACATACCCTTTTGTCAAACTTCACTCCTTTCTTTGAACTTATCAGAGTTTCCAAAATATCCCTACCAGAATGTATTTCCTCCAACCTCCACTTTCTCTTTCTTTTTTTTAATTAATTGTACTTATCCTATTACATCCCAACTTAGTGTTCCTGAGTTACTTTTACCTTCTTAGGTAAATAAGATGATGAATGTAAATCATGATTTTGATATGTTTCATAAATGAATGAAATACTGAAATAGGTATTAAGATGTTATTTCTTTGAAGGAGTAATTATGTTTATATTGATGAAGTACAAAGAAATAATATGAATTGCAATATGAATATTCTAATGTTTTATGATGCAAGTGGATTTCATGTGAATGCTTAACTACCATTGCAATTGTCCCAAGTTGGATACAGGTACAGGTTCACACCTTTGAAAGGGAGGGGAAGTATCACTCAAGAGAAGGATTTGTTCTGGTAACCCTTAATAAGCCAATACTAAGCTATCATACACACTCACAATCCAATTTTGTCTACTTGAGTTGGGTTAGTCCATGAATCGGGTAAGTGCCTTTGGTCATAGTCTTGACTTATTGGAATAATTGGGTAGTCGTCCTTGATTGAGTATTTTCTTACTCTTCAAGTCTCCATGGACTATTCTCCTCAACACTTCCATTCTCAATGTGTTGTTTCTCCCCTTCCAAGCAAGTCTCTTTTACCTTGCTTCTTCTCAATGCCTTCAAAAAGCCTGCAACATTTTTCTTCAGACCAAATAAAATTTAGCAAAAGATCAAATACTTAACCTCACCAATAATATGTCCAATCTTCCCTTGCCCAGATCTTTGGGATCTAATACCAAAATGATGCAGAGAAATACTCACTCACAAACACCCTTAATTCTTTCCAAACAAAATTTTATTTCCTTTATACCCTTCACACAATGACTCATCTCAAACAATGCCTAAAGGCTTTCGAGTGCACATTGAAACATGGGAACAACACCCTAAAGGAACTCCATCATTGAGGAAAACATGGGATATGGGAAACTTGATGTATTCAAAACTATTACAAAATATTTTAGGGGTTCCCAAGCATATATAGCCCCAACTAAGCAATTGACACAATGAAACAAGCAAATTAGGTATGCTTGCCTCTAGGTGCATTTAAGGCAATGAATTCAAACAAGGGAAAGAATGCTTGTTATATGAATTCCTAGACTTGTACATACTCATTACAATGCATTACAATGATTTATCATTCATACATAACAAGACAATGCACTAGATTCATCAAACCCTACTGTAACTATGATTTCATGATAGCCTTCATCTTTTCAACTTTTTCCTGAATATCCTTCTTCTTTTCAAGGTTCACTTGACTCTTTTTCTCTTCATAGGTAGCATACCTTTCCATTGTTTTATCCCTATTTTTTCTCAACACTATCTCTACAATACCAATGCATAAATACTCATCTACCTCATAGGGTACTTTTAGAACCCAAACAATTTTGGGTTCAACTACTTCCATATAATAGTAACCTCTGTTAACCATAAAATTTAAATCATTTTTGTACTTATCCACAATTTTGCTAGGAATCCTGTCTCTCTTGCATCCAAGATTTAAAAGGCTTAAATAATCCCCACAACATTGAATCACAAGTCTTTACCAGGGAATCTTCTCAAATAATCTCTAATCTAGGTGTCTATAGGAATATTATCTAGCCATACAACATTCTTTGCTCTAGGTAACTCATTTAGAAAGTAAAACATCAAGCAAATGATAAGAGTACCATACTGGAAAGGGTATTTTAACTCCTTTGTCTTATTTACATTTTCTATCAATTACAATCTCAAGAGCTCACAAAGATTAAAATATTTTCCTTCTTTCACCATCTAATGGTCCATGTGTATTGCAATGGTAAAAACTGAATTCTCTCTATTTGTGAAAATTATCTTATAGCCAATCATCATAGAAGCGTACTTGAGTGTTAGATCTTCAATGCCATTCACTGTTAGGGCATGCTTATCAAACTTCACTCTAGTAAGCTTCATTACAACATCATTCTTTATTGAATTCACTGTTGAAACTGGTCTAGTGGAGCATAAGATGGTGATAACCCTCATTGCCTCTATGTTTATCAAGTGCAGCATATCCAATCACATGAATTTGTCATGAATTCTACTTAGAACATACTTCACCTAGTCATTATCATAGAAAAAATTAAGAATTTTTTTCCACACATCCAAATTCTTCTCTATTAAACTGGCATACTCTGGTCTTAGCTTGAAATTATCACCAATTAACACTTTATCCCTAAACTCTACCATCTTCAAATGATCATATTCATACGAATTTGAATGAATATAAATCTACACATCCTTTATGTGCAACACGTTTGATGGAACCCTAGAAAACTCCCCTTCTTTATCCGTCTCTATGGATTTGTACGGGTGCATCTTGAATTTAGGTCTCAGCATCTCAAGAACATTAATAACTTGTGGGGTAAACACCTTACACTTCTCTAAAACTAGGTTTTTGTAGGAAATTCAAATACCTTGTGAGTCTTTATCAATAGGGTTTTTCTTGACACTTTAGAATCATTTTAGCTCTTGCTTGCATTGCTCTCCTCTTCAAATTCTTGAACACAAATGACTTTTGAATATGTATAATGAAATATAAACCTTTTTCAAGTGACCTAATACATGTACATTAATTACAGTAGAGAAAGGTCAAAAATCAATCAAACCCTCTTTGTGATATCACAAGCACTCATAATCACTCCAAAAATATTTGTAATAAGATATTTCTCACTAGAGATTTCACTAAATGATGAAGAATATCAACCTCTACATGTACTAGTATGCTAAAGACATCAACATCTGACCTTTGGCGGGGGGGCTAGAAAGTTTTCTGCTAAAACTCCACTTGATCCAATGCTCTCTATCTAGTTTATGGAAGAAACATTTGCACTAGGATTTAGCATAGATTGATTCTTCACCTCATTCTCTTCCTTTTTCTTCCATATCTTGTTCATCTTCTTCTTCATCTTAATCAGATCAACCTTCTCTACTGGATCAATATTATTTCCTGAACAGGAGGGTTTCAAATTCTTACTTCTACAAAACTTATCTATGTGTCCTAGTTTATTGAATTTATATCATTTTACACCTTGTTGCAAAGAAATCTTACTTATTTCCATTTTATATGTGCATTCAAAAGCCTTATGCCAAAACCAATTGCATGTATAACATTAACCATTAAATGATTGAAACATCATACCATTATTATAACCATTCATCATTTGAATTCTACATTTTCTAGCCTTATGACCAAATATATTCCATGTATGGCACTGACCAAAAAATTATTGAAAGTTCTCATTCATTCTAATTCTACACTTTATAGCTCTATGTCCAAATTTATTGCAATAATAACAGCAACCATTAAAACATGAGTACCTTTGTGCAACTAGTTGTCTTGAAACTTTTCTTCTGGTTTTGGACATGTTTGGTATTTCTCTTATTTTCAACATTGTTTGGAGATTGATTTTCCTTTGAGATTTCTCCCTTTTCAAACCCTAATCCATCTTTGTCCTTAGAAATTTTTTGAATAGCAAGCATATCATCAAGTAAGGTGGATTTCTTCTTGAATTCGTCCTCTTGAATCTTTGCTTTATCTAGATCTTTCCTCAGAGACACAACTTCTTCAAGCTTTGAACATTTTGTAGATTGTCTTTCAACTTAGTATTCAAGTTGTCTTCAACTCTTTTTCCTTCTTCAACTTGCACTTTTAGATTAGTGATTGTCTCATTTGATTGTTTAAGCTGCTCATTTGTTTCCTTGAGTCTTTCTTTAACTTTCTTGATTTGATCCCTCAACTTCTTGATTCACTCATTTTATTCATTAATATTTTTTTCAGATCTTTATTCTCACATTATACTTTCTCCAGATCATCAAGAGAAGATCTGAGTTCTCCTTCCATGTCAACTTTACAATCTTCTTCAGTAAAACCTTCTATTATGATCTCTTCCAGAGGGATA
Organism: Sequoia sempervirens; assembly: GCA_007258455.2. Classification (NCBI taxonomy): domain Eukaryota; kingdom Viridiplantae; phylum Streptophyta; class Pinopsida; order Cupressales; family Cupressaceae; genus Sequoia; species Sequoia sempervirens. Next base: position 34,197 of record VDFB02286471.1, read on the forward strand.
GGATACCTCTTAGTTTCTGTGTACAACCTCCAAGATCTACCTTAGTGATTAAGCCAATTGAAGGAATCAAGCTCTGATACCAATTGTTGAACACCTGAAATACTAAGAAGGGGGGTGAATCAGTATTCACTGAAATTCATTAACTTCATCAGGTTAAACATGCATTCAAAGCATCTCATTTAACTTGTAGAAATGGAAAGAAACAATTAAAGCATGCATCACAGCATTTAACACAAGAAAACTAGATTTATGTGGAAAGCCCTTGAAAGGGAAAAACCACAGTGAGTATTAGCTCACAATATATTATAACCGATTATAATGGATTACAGATTGGAGGACTTGTTGTCCAAGGATTCACTACTAAGGGCTCACTACCCAAAGGACTCATTGTATAGAATAGAATAATGGATCACTACCATATTTTGAACTACTAACAATGCATCTACAACATGTTGAAGATATAGTTCCAATTAAACTCAAATTTTGACTTTAGATTCTTCATACTTCACCACTATCAACTTCACACTTCACTCTACATCACATCTTCATTCGCATCTCACATACAATCTCTACATCACCATTCACATTCCTCATATTATCACTCATCCAACTTGCACTGAATTGAACTTCCATATATGTGCATACATATATTCTACAAACACTCATGTATAGGAGTGAATTTGCAACCCTCTCACAAATTCCCCTTTTACACCCTCCACTTTAGAAAATAAAACTCAACTAAATAATTCCACATCACCTACCTGCTTTCCATCCACTTGGTGCTTGTCTCTTGTGTCGGTGGGGGAATTTTTGTTATGGATGTGCACACGATGCATGGATGTTTGTGCAGTTCGTTGCCATCCCTAACAAATTCCTACCTCTAGAATCCACAGGGACGTTACGTTCACCATTGGGGATGAAGTGTAACACCTCTGCGTCGGCCAACCAACCCAAGAATGGCTTTTTCCCTCCCATTTTCATCTTCAAATGTAGATCTATCTCAATTTCATTCCATCTTCTACAATCTCTTGGATGGTTCTACACACTAGCTTGATCTCTTGAGCATATCTTGAGCAATTCAACACATCTTCTTCATGTCTTGTTGCACTTTTTCCACCATTGGAGTTGTAACTTGGTGTCCCAAGGGACTGCTTCTTTGTTATTGTGGTGGCATAGACCTTACCAATTTTTCATCCTCCTCTACATGCTTGAGGGAACCTCGATTGAGAAGGTGATATTGTTTCTTGATTTACATAGCATAGTGTTGTGATTTTTCGATATTCTTTTCTACTATTTCCTTTATCACATTTTCTATCTGGTGGATTTCTTGGCTATTTGTGGAGGTGGAAACACCAAAGCAAGGGTTGGACTAAGGAAAATCCCTATACAACCCTGACAATTTTCCTCTCTTGGCTATGTGTAGGTACGTGTTTGTGTGGAGCTTGCTAGAAAACTAGAGTCTTAGTGAGTTGATCTTCATCACCTTCATTTTTGTTATCTCCATTATCATTTATCATTATGTCTAGTATGTTAAAATTCATTGGCTAGATTGTCAATAGGTTTTTGTACTCTGTACTACACTTTTACACTTTTTGGTTATACGCACGCCAGGGCCCTAGAGAGATGCTAGTGCGTCGCACTGTCATCCCTAACCCATGTTGTTGTCCTTGGGAAAAGAGTTGTTTGAGGTATGGTTTAGGTTCCAAAAATTGGTTTGTTTAGCCCCATCCAAAAATTAAGATTAGTAGAGTGATAGAAGTACTTGAGAGTGCTCTTCATTCGATACCCTTGACCTAAAACACTTTCTTGGCTTGAGGTAGATTAGGGAATTATTCTACTCTCAGCTCTCTATGACCTAGAGCCTTGGTGTGGTTGGTCCCCCTCTTCTAAATTTTGGTGAACTTAACATGAACCATTTTGGTTCCATTTAGTAGTGCTGAAAGGACCTTTCCTCATATCCTATGAGCATTGTGGGTGTGAGTGTTGTGAGGCATCTCACCTTGCAACCAAACCTACGACCTCTAGTGGTGTAGTTGGAAGGTTCCATAGGTATCACAAAATGAAACCTTAGTTGGGTCACTATCTAGTTGTAGAACCTTTGGGGGCTCTATGAAAGTTTTGTCTAGTATACGTGATGGCCTCATTTTTACATTTTCCCATCCTATCTTCACAACATGCGAGTAGTTCCCTAGGAATAACTTTCACCTTGCAGGACTTGCCGATGAACTATAATAGGGATCCATCTCCCTTATACATCCCTATGAAAATCAATGGAAACACTATAATAGGTGTTTTTGTTGACCCAATATGTTGGGCGAATGTCATCATTCAGGAGATTATGCTTATCAATTTCTTGCACAGAGATGGGTAATGATGAATTCAAGAGTACCATCATACACAAGATGGGCTTTTTGTACCTCCCATTGGCTACATCACCTTGTTTGTCTTAGTTGGGCCTAAATAAGTAAATTTGAAATAATCCCATGGTTTGAACTCTTCAAGGAGAAATTAGGTATCCCCTATTTGGTCACTATAAATGTAGTTCCCTTAGTGGTGCATAAGTATCTAAAGTTCATCCATGAGGGTACAGTGCATGTAGTCCACGACACCAGCTATAAACTATGGATTGCGCATGGTGGCTACTCACTAGATCATTTTTGGCCTACCCCTGTAGGTCTGCTTCCTCCTAGGAAAAATATCTTGTACCAAACCTATGTAAAGTATAAGAGTGGGGGAATAATGCCTAAAGTGAGATACCCTCCTTCTCCCTATGTCATCTCGCATAGGGATTGCTTGAAGGCTAATAGTGATGCCACCTTAGCTCAGAGAAATTAGGAAGAGAAACATGCTCAAGGTTCTTCTTCCTTCTCTTTTGTTATTCTGCCTATCACTTCCTCTCGCCCTATTGCAGTTCCGTCCTCATCTACTCCTAGACATTTTCTAGAGAACCCAATGGTACCCACTTAGTGAAATCCTAAGCATCCATCATTTGAACTTCCCTTCTTACCCACAGTGCCTTAGACCATTCAATATGGTAAGGGGAAGGGCCCCCATGGGGAGTCCTCTATGTCTCGGCTTTCACGGCCTCCTATCACTCCTATCCCCAAGGAAGTGAATGGGAAGAGGCTCAATGTTGAGGCATTAGAGCTGACTCCCCCCATTGTTGTTCCAACCTCTTCTCAACCTCTCCCTCCTGTTCCTATCTGAGAGTCTCTCCCTCCATTGGAAACAGTTGTGATGGACACTCTGATGGTCAATCAGGATTCCTTTTTTCCATCTTAGCTACTAGCCTCTAGCTCCCAAAGTCACAAGAACCACCTTGTGGGTGAGTGCAAGCATCGGTGAAAGGATCTAGTTGCTGAGTAGGCCACCCTGTAGAGGAAGGAGGGGGAGTTGATAGTTTCTACTCTGACACCTTCTGCTACACCTTCCTCTCTTATCCCATTCTCTTCATTTCCATCAGCTTTGGTGCTACTTCCGAGTCCTACTACAAGTGTAAATGACCCTAACCTAAAGAGGGTGCAAGTGTTTATTGCTACATCGGTTGAGTCACCCCTCTTGATGTACCTCTCAGAAATCCCACTATTTTCAAATCCAGTGGAAATTCTGAATACCTTAGTGGTGTCTATCATGGTTTTCTCCTCCTCCTCTATGACTCCCACCTCATTTATGGGGATCTCACGTCTTCCAACAAAACGGAAGATGGAGGATGGCCCCACTAGTAATGGGGGTTGAAAGAGGGGTCCACCTTCTTTGGAAGGTGGCTCTACATTAGCATGTGTCGTTTTGGTGATGGAGGAAGTCTCAGCGTCCCCAGAGTTTGTCATTGCTCCCAAGTCACTTGATGAGCATAGTAGTGAATCTTGAGTGTCACCTCCCTTGTCTGTTGAGTCAACACACAACACTCCTATGAAGTACATGTTTAACTCTCTGGACGAGGTCTTAGCCCTATTAGCAATCTTTATAAATTCATTGACCTTCACTCCACATGAACTAAGCGGAGAAGACCTTGCGGGGCCTTCTTCCTTGGCTCTTGTTGCGAGAGATTCAAAGGGTTCCCTCCTTGATATTCTTCCCTTGCAAGCTCATTCTCCTTCCTCATACAATGAGATCTAGATTGGGAGGTTGATGACCTCTTGGTTGATGAAGACTAGGGGGGGTCTCTTCTTTATCTATAGAGTAGATTGTGTGTGTATGTTTGTGTTTCCCTGTGCTTGCATTATGTGTTCCTAGATGACCCTTGTCACCCTCATAGGTGCTTGGATATAGGATTGTTTATGTCTCGTAAACCTTCCTCTATTTGTTGTATCATTCTTCCTTTGTTATGTGTATTGATTTTCAATAATTGGGGACAATGAAAAGTATTGGGGGCATTTAGGCTTCCCTTCCATGTTGATCCAATTTTTTATTTTTATTTTGTCTTCTCATGCATTCTTCATATGGTTTGATATAGTAGGTGTTGATGACAGTTTATTAATATAGTATTATTAGACTTATCTATATTTATGAGCATCTCTGACCCTGAAATATCAAATCACCCCGATGTCTCTTGTTCGTGATGTTTTTGTTCCTTTTTGCATTATTTGTCCTCTTATCTTTCATGCTTGCTTTATGATGTTGTGGTGCTCATGTTTTTTCCCTCATGTGTGCGAAAACATTATCATGGTTACATCTTGCTATGTTCCATAGGCCCCATCATCACTTTTTCATTCTTGTTTTTCTCTCCTTAGGATGCCATGTGCCTCTAAATTCAACACACACCATCCTAAGGGGGGGCTATCATTTCAACTTCGATTTTCAAAAAATGCATTCGATGGCCAATGAATCTTTTCTCAAAAATCCCTTCAAAATATTTTTTTAAAATCATATTCCTCAACAAGGACCCCTAGTAGAATATTCTTCCTTCGTCATGGGTTCGAAAAGAAGGAATTTAAAAATCCTTCCTCCGAGGAGGGAGAACCTTCTCCTGTGGGAAAATTTTGACCTTCCTCTTATGAGGGGAATTTCTTCCTTACAAATTCCTTGATGAAGTGAAAATATTTCAAAAGGATTCCTTGATGTTGAATTGATTTGCCAAAAATGCTCTCTCACTTTCAAAAATGTGCATCCCTTGAGTGGACCCATTTTCTTTTGAAGGGTTCCCGAGGGACCCCTTTGAAAGATTCTCCTTCAATTTTTGACTATCTATATGAGTGTCTACTTGTCTACTCTTTTTTTTCTAACATGTTTTGTCTATGGATTAACATGTTGCTTTGCAGGTAAGCCTGTGAAGCTGCTTTCCAGTCTAACTCTATGGAGTCCCTTACATCAGGCTTCCTTCAAGAGAGAGTACTTGGGGGGTTCCTTCTTTGCAGGTTTGAGGATATGTGAAGTGCTTGCATCTTATGGGATTTGTCCATCATTGGTTTGTGGGACTTTAGTGCACTTTAATCAACTTTGTAGCTTCGCGGATCTACAAAGTCCTTTGTTCAAACCTCCTCAGAAAAGAGTACCTATGGAGTTATTTTCCTACCATGTGCTTTTGAGTTTTCTATATTTTGGTCTGCTTCCTCGATGGTTCAGGTATACATTTCTAAACTCTTCGATCTACTTTATCGAACATTCATTGACACTCATGCTCACTAAAGTGGGGGAAAAATGTATAGGAATGAATTTGTACCTCACTCACAAATTCCCCTTTACACCCTCCACTTTAGAAAAAGAAAACCCGACTAAATAATTCCACATCACCTTACTTCTTTCCATCCACTTAGCACTTGTCTCTTTTGTCAATGGGGGAATTTCTGTCGGGAACGCATGTGCGGTGCACAGACATCTACACTATGCGTTGTCATCTCTGATAGATTCCTACCTTTGGAATCCACAGGGATGTTATGTTCCCCATTAGGGATGAAGCATAATTCCTTCGCATTGACAAGCCAACCCAAGAATGGCTCTTTCCCTCTCATTTTCATCTTCAAATGCATCTATCCCATTTTCATTCCATCTTCTACAATCTCTTAGACGGTTCTACACACTAGCTTGATCTCTTGAGCATTGATTGAGAAATTCAACACATATTCTTCATGTATTGTTGTACATTTTCCACCATTGGAGTTGTAACTTGGTGTCCTAATGGATTGCCTCTTTTTTGTTGCGGTGGCGTAGACATTACAAAGTTTGCATCCTCCTCTATGTGCTTGAGGGAATCTTGATTGAGAAGGTGATATTGTTTCTTGATTTATGTAGCATAGTGTTGTTGTGATTATTCGATATCCTTTTATACTATTTCATTTATCATATTTTCTATCTCGTGGCCTTCCTAGCTATCGGTGGAGGTGGAAACACCAAAGCGGGGCTTTGACTAAGGCAAACCCCTATATAGCCCCAACATTTTTCCTCTCTTGGATGTGTGTAGGTATGTGTTCGTGTGGAGCTTGCTGGAAAACTAGACTCTTAATGAGTTGATCTTCATCACCTTCATTTTTGTCATATCCTTTATCATTCTTCTAATCATTTCTTGTATCCTATCATTTATCATTCTATCTAGTACATTAAACTTCATTAGCTAGACTTTTAGTAGATTTTTGTACTCTATACTATACTTTTACACTTTCTGGTTGTATGGATGTCGACACCCCAAAGAGACACCAGTGCACCGTGCTATCATCTACAGTTCAAGTTCTAGAAATTGGCTTGTTTATCCCCATCCAAACATTTGGATTAGTAGAGTGATAGAAGAACTTGAGAGTGCTCTTCATTCTCTATCCTTGACCTAAAACACTTGCTTGGCTTGAGGTAGATTAGGACAACCTTCTACTCTTGGCTCTCTGTGATCTGGAGCCTTGGTGTGGCTGGTTCCCCTCTTCTACAACTCATATCATCAATTAGGTCAACTTAATTAGATGAAACATGTAACACCATAACCTATTAGCTCAAAACTTATACCTTGTGAAAGAAACCAAAACATGTTCATCAAAATAGGTCAAAAAAAAATTAATTATTCCCATGATTCTACTCCTTTCATAATTCAACTCCACATGACCCCAACACCCTTAGGTAGGCACCACACAATAAAACTAGTGAAGCAACTACTGAATGAACCAATTATTCATTCACAACTCAATGCACAGACCACCAGATCACTTGCAACCTAGATTGCATACACTTTTGACATCCTCAAACATTTCTTCAAAACCACAAAACATAATAATCATCTGTAGTGGACTGTGGATCATTCCAATAGATACTCTGCACCGGTAACTCTACTTCTACTAAGCTTGATACTTTTTCATCGATATCTTTAGTTGCAGAAGACATGCAACCCTAAAACTTTGGATATAGACTCCTTCAACATGTACCATGAAAACCTCAAAACCACATAACAAGATTCTACAAAGAGAAGCAAGGTAGAGCACAAAACTATTGCTTTGTTACTTACTATTCTAGTTTGGAACTTAGGAAATTTTCACCAAAACACTTGGGCTTCTCTGAAATACTCTAAAATATGTACATATAGACACACCATCACATCTACAATTGGTTTCCATGAATTACAACACCATACACTGTCATCCTCATGTTGCAAACAATCTCCCCCTTTATCATTGATGGAAACACACTTCTCCAAAACACTCTCCTCTACATCACTCCCCATGTGACATCAAGGGCATAGGGTACCAAAAGTATACTTCTTTTTGTTACTCCCCCTTACTAATATATTTACATGAGATTAGTTCCTCCTATCTTCTTTACTCCCCCTTTCTATATTAACCATCACCAAAAGGAAAAAATATACCACAAAACCATCTACTAAATCTGAATATGTACATTGAAATAAAAAAAACTACATATACAAAGAAAAAAATGTACACCTTAACTAGATGAGGGTAAGTGTTGAAAATTGAGGTGTTTATGTAGCTTAATACTTTGTAAAACTTTATGATTGCTGATCTAAATATGTATTCTTTGTTACAGATTCTTTATGGGTGATTATCTGATTAATTCATTTTATCATTTGTAGAATGAAGATAGAAGGTTGTAGAAGAATTAGATGGGATGTTAGAAGATACACAACATATACCGTGGAGAAACCCTTTTGGGAAAAAACTCCACCAAGAATCAATGTATTATTTAATCTCAGAATAATATTACAATAATTCCAATCCTTGCTTGAGATGCTTCTTTTTCCTTCAACAAATCTTCTTCACAACCTGCAATAAAAAATGATACAAACTCTCTTCAACTTTCTTGAGATAAATAGGCAATAATCAACTTTGTAAAATACAAAGAGTTACAATTACAAAGCTTAATCCCTATCTCACAAAAGGTATGCCTATCTCTTGCAAGTAGAGTTCTACCATGAAGAAAAATTCCAAAACATGAGCTTCATACATTTGGGCGTCCAAATTGAAGTCACAACTGAACCTTAATTCCGTAGATATCTTCAAAGCTTATCCTCAAATTAGGTTCCCAAGAATGGTCCCACTTAACTTAGCCTTTTGAAATATCTTAGCATGAAAAAGAGTTAACTCCAAGAAGCCAACTTGGGCGCCCAAGGTGGGTCTAAGTCATTCTCTATTAACTGAAACATATCTCTCCACCATTCATGCAAGAATGGTCATCCCCTATTAACTGAAGGAAGTCATATGTTATCTGTCATGCAACTCAAGTCATTAGTCAAGCATTCCAAGTTAATTGAAGTCAACTAGCATTCAACTAAAACTAACTGAAGATAACTGAACCATAACTAAACTGAACTGAATTGAATTGAACTGAACTAAACTAAACTGAATTGAACTGAACTAAACTAAACTAAACTAAACTAAACTAAACTAGACTGATTCTAAACTAAACTAAACTAAACTAAATTGAATTGAACTTCATGCATGTAAACATCAATCCCTAACTCCTAGGATCTTTACATGCATTTAGAAGTGTTATCTTTTACTCCAAACAATTAACTTAACTCAAGGTGGGTGTCACCTTCCATGTGGGCACCC